>SJYA01001331.1:2237258-2305046 GCA_006410615.1 Neotragus moschatus
TTTTTTTTTTTTTTAAAGCAGTTATACAAAATGTCCTTCTTTAACTCACTGTTTCAGAATCAGGAAGAAAGGAGACAGAAGACAGAAGTGACAGAAAACAACACTGAAATGCCATTAATGTTTCCTTCAATCATTAACAATGTATCTGATTATCATGCTATGTGAAAAAACACATTTATAGTGATTGTCACTGAAAATAAACTAGAGACTGGTAGAAAAGACTTTGTACAACCAAAGCTGTAAGAAAGATGCATAAAGAGAATCTTTTCAACAATGATACAAATGAACTTATTATAAAACAGAATATACTCAGAGACACAGAAAACAAATTTATGGTTACCGAAGGGGAAGAGGTAGTGGGGATTAATAACTGCAGACAGTCAAACACACAGATACACATATATATCTATATACAGAGATAGATATTAAAAAAACTATATCACTTTGCTGCACATGTGAAACATTGAAAATCAACTATACTTCAATAAAAAATAAAAAGAAATAGAAAGGTCACAAAGAATCAAGTCGGACAAGAAGAAAAGTCATCAGGTCAGGATCTAGGCCCCTGGGAAAAGACACAGAAGAGAAAAGGGATCCTTCCTGGGGAGTGATCGGGTGAAGCCACATACTAGGTGTCCCAACCTGGAGTACACCACCAGGAAGACAAGTCCCCTGAGCTGTTTAGAAAGCCAGTGGTACTAACAGGAAGGCCTAAAGAAACTTAGCAACATAAATAAACCCCAGCATGCATGCTAAGTTACTTCAGTGGCATCTGACTCTGTGCGACCCCATGAACAGCAGCCCACCAGGCTCCTCTGTCCACAGGATTCTCCAGGCAAGAACACTGGAGTGGGTTGCCATTTCCTTCTCCAAATAAACCCCAAAGTAACCACAAATCAAAATCCTACAATAAATAAACAAAAATTAGAGAGAAAGGAAGACAAGTATAACACTAAACAAGAATCATCAAACCAAAGGTAGGTAAAATAATAAAAGAACAAACTACAAAAACAATCAGAAAGCAATTAACAAAACGGCAATGACAATAAGTACATGTGCGTGCGTGCTCAGTTGCATCAGTAGTGTCTAACTGTTTGCGACTCTATGGACTATAGTCTGCCAGGCTCCTCTGTCCATGGGATTCTGCAGGCAAGAATATCAGAGTGAGCTGTCATATCCTCCTCCAGGGATCAAACTTGAGTCTTCTGTGTCTGCTGCACTACAGGTAGATTCTTTACCCACTGAGCCACCTGGGAAGCCCTAGTAAGTATATACCTACCAATAATCACTTTAAATCACAATGAACCAAATGCTTCAGTCAAAACATAGTGTGGCTAATGAGATTTTTAAGGTAAGGACTCATCTATTTGCTGCCTATAGAAGACTTGCTTCAGAGTTAAGAGACACACATACTGAATGTGAGGGTGAGAAAGAGATATTTCATGCAAATGAAAACAAGAGAGTGGAGGTAGCAATATTCATATCAGACTAAACAGACTCTGAAACAAGGTCTATAATAACAAAAGACCAAAAAAAGGGCATTATACAATGGCAAAGGAACCAGTACAAGCAGCAGCTACAACACTCATTGACATTTTTGTACCTAATACAATACAATGGTGTTGGAGAAGACGCTTGCGAGTCCCTTGGACTGCAGTCAATCCTGAAGGAAATCAACCCTGAATATTCATTGGAAGGACTGATGCTGAAGCTGAAACTCCAATACTTTGGCCACCTGATGTGAAGAACTGACTCACTGGAAAAGACCCTGATCCTGGTAAGGATTGAAGGTGGGAGGACAAGGGGATGACAGAGGATGACATGGCTGGATGGCATCACCTACTCAATGGGCATGAATTTGAGCAAGCTCTGCGAGATGGTGGAGGACAGATAAAACCGTCTTTCTCTGGGATGTGGGTTTCCCCTGGGTTACACAGATACACAGAGTTCCAGTACTTCCTGGGAATCTTCCTGCTTTGCATTTGACTAACTCTCCTTCTTAGAAATTTACAAGGCATCAAGTATATCTTCCCCTTTCTCCTTCCCAGTGTTTATATTATTTATATTTTTTTAAAAAACACAAACTAAAACTCCTACCTTTGATTTCTATCAAAAATCCATCCATTACATGAAGAACAAGGATCTACTGTATAGCACATGGAACTCTGCTCAATGTTATGTGGCAGCCCGGATGGGAGGAGACTTTGGAAGAGAACTGATACATGTATATGAATGGCTGAACCCCTTTTCTGTGTCCATCTAAAACTATCACAACACTGTTTGTTAATCAGCTACACCCCGATACAAAATAAAGAGTTTTTTTAAAAATCCACCCATTACAAAGTCATTTGGCTTAAAATGCAGAAAATTCCTGAGATCACAGTAGGTTATGGTAGAGTTTCCCAAGCAGTACTAAGACAGGCTGGGATCTGGGATCTGGGATACTTTGCTGTAGTGTTTGCATCTGGACAAATATCTCTTTGAGTGTTATAGTCTGTTAAATACAAATAAACTATAAGGGACCATAAATAACTGCATACATATACAGTTGGGGCAAATTATGGACAATAATGTACAAAGAGCCCCAAAATCCAACTGCCACTTCTGAAGGCCAGGAGCAAAACATGGGTACTGCACATGCCTCCTACATACAACACCAACAAAGGGGTGGGCAAACCACCTAAGCTCCCCCTCTGGCCTGACCCTGGATACACCCCTACACTCCCCCCATATAAGGAACCAGCTCAGCTCCCTTGAGCAACCAAGGGAAACTGCTGCTTTTTATCACTCTACTGCTGCTGCTGCAGGGGCCCCAATAAAGCCATGCCTGGCCTCCTAACAATTTCTATTGATTAAGGAGCCCAAGAACCCTGGTTGGTAGCAGTATGTCTTGGCATACTGCGTCTTGGACTACCTCAAAGGTTACGAGTGTTCTAAAACGTTGACTCTCAAAGTGGCAGGTGGGGCTGGGGCAGTCAAAGCCCTTGGGCCACCCTCATTTTGCTCCGAGCAACCTTTTCCTCCAGTGTACCAGCACTGTAATCATTTTCTTGGTGTGCTGTGAAGTGAAAAGGGTTGGTAAGCACTGGCTTGCCTTAGAATACATGTTTTGGGAAAGAGGTCATGACTATTTGACATTAGAAACCCCCAGTAAGTCGATGCCCCTTTCTGGGCCTTGGTTTACTCCCAAGCACGAATATCAAGTCACACCAAATGATCCCTAATATCCCTTCTAGTTCTTCAGTATCATTACTGTATGAATTGTGAACTCCTAATATGATATCCTGAAAAATAACATTTTGTGAAGGAAAAAAAGCACAAATTTAAAGTAAGACTTGGCGACTGCTCAAAACTTCAAAGCTAATCCTTTTTTATTTAACAAATCTGATTGGATGCCTGCTATGTGCCAGAGAACTGCAACTGACGACAGTATGATTACAACTAAAGAGAAGAAGCAAAGCCCCTGTTCTCTTTACGCTTATAAGCCACTGGCAACCACAACCCCAAAAAAAGGCAATTGCAATTTAATGGGATAAAGACTAAACTAGGGAGAAATATAGAGTGTTGCGGGCATTTGCCAGCGGGGGACCCATCCCAGCTTCGGGAGGGAAGCCTTAGTCAGGATGCGACCAAGACCACACTTAAAGAGCAAGCAGGAGCTGGAGGGTGGACGGGGCGTGATGTGGGTGTGTGGGAGGTGGGTGTGGACGGTGCGGGGGAAGATGACATTCTAGGCTGAGGGAAGACCATCTGCCAAGTCCTAGAGGAGCAGTAGCTTGGGAGCTGCACGGCTGGAATTTTCAGCATTAATTCAAATGAGGGAGTGATATGACAGGTTAGGAAAAGCCCTATGGCTGCAGAGTGGAGAATAAACCGGAGGTGGGCAGATCCAGTGGCTGCTAAGTCTACAAATACTCAGATTATGTAAGGAGTCGGGGAGGGGAACCAAAAAAAGAGGGTTTAAAAGTGTATTCCTTTCAATTATGCTTGCAGAAGTCAAACAAGGTTTCCTAGATGATGAGGCAGAGTGAGGTCTTAAAGGCTAAAAAGAAATATACAATAGCTCCTTAAAAAAATTTTTTGTGTGTTTTTATCTTTTTGATGTTCAGATGAAACAATAACTAAATGCTAAACATTAGGTAGGGATATATTTAAAAGATACTTGAAAAGTTCTCTTCATTTAAACCCACTTTGAGTGAAATGACTCCTTTCATGTCAGTGCTTGAGAAGGCTTTCTCCTCAGCTTTCTTTACAGGTTTACACAATCTCCCTGAGAGACAGCCAGAAACTAAACTCCCTGAACATGCATCATGATCACTGATAAATCCCCAACTCCATCTCAGCCCTCTCTCCTGGCTTTTATATCCACCTTCACATTGGGATCTCCACCAAATGTCCCACAAGTACCCCCACAGTTCCTTACTATTTGAGTCTTTGCTAATACTCCTCCAGGAAACTCAATATAGCAGTTTAAAAAAATGTTAGTTTGTTTATTGACCATTTGGATATCCTCTACTTTGTTACGCCTGTTCAAGTTGGTTGCAGTTTTTCTACTAGATAGTCCATTAGGTCCCTCACAGCCTTTATAAGTACTCTATTGGTGTTAATTTAATTGGACCAATTTCCCACCAGATTAGAGACATTATATATCTTCTTTGTGAGCCTAAGTTCAAGCACAATATTGACACAAAATAGTTGTGTTAAAATCTATAAGAATAAAATATTCATAAAACAATGGTAGCAAAAAATTTGTGAATCAATGCGATTGTGAAATGTGAAAAAAATGAGTATTCTTCAGTTATACACATACACATATATTATTTTTCAGATTATTTTCCATTATAGGTTATTACAAGACATTGACTATAGCTCCCTGTGCTATACGGCAAACCTTTGTTGAGTGTTGGGTATCTAAAAAAATGAGTATTCTTAAAACTGGTTGAGGAAAAGTGTGCAGTAACTTGGCTCGTTTAGAAACATTATAATAATGAGTTCATATAATACAGATCCAGAAAAGTACACTCATAATTACATGTACAAAAGACCATTTCTTAAAATTATATGCCTGTCAAAAGCAATAATTCCACTTGACTTTCAGGAAATTATTTTCAGAGTGTATTTTATAATTAACACCTATAAAATATTTAAAATTGAGTTGTACATAGTAAGTTCTTCTTCAACACTATCCCTATATAGAAATTTATACCCTGAAAAAAAGACTGTATTTCGCCATAGCAACAGTTCTATATCAACTCCTACTCAAGTTAGAAAAAGCATATGTAAAAGAAATGAATATTCTGGAATATTCTGAAGTGCTTGCTGGAATAAATCGCTCCATTTATTTTGTAAAAATTTAAATACAAGAGTTCAACGTTTCATTAAAACATCCCTGTCATTAGGCTAATTTAGTTTCTCAAATTTTGCTGTTTTAAATAGTGTAATACATTACTTAATAGAAAGGAGGGGAATGAAAAGGAAACAAAAATAAAAATTCAGTGTCAAGAATAACATACTTGAGATCAAGTTGACTGGTATATAGGGGCACGGGAATAATAATAGGAAATGATATTTCAAGTGATTTATAAGTAAACCAAGGTACTAAGTGGAACAGGTATATTATTTTCTCAAGAAAAGCTACACCTTACTAGTATCACGGACACTGAAAAAGGAATTCTTATGTTCACAGAGACTTCCTATAAAAGACAATAAATACATTAGTGCCTGTTAACTTGGTTTGATAAGCAACTCACAAATTCTCTAAGGAGAATAGACACGTTTACAGACATCAGAGATCTAGTTACTCCAAGTTTTTGTATGATACTGCCAGCTAAAAATTGCCACCTTCCATCTGCCTCTATGAGGACTAAGTCATAAACCGCTGCAGCCACTGTTCTCCAACACACCCTGAAAGGAGTTCAGGGTGGAGATCAGGAATCAGGCACTCTGGGCTTAGGGAAAAACTGGCAGCCAGGTCTTTAGATAGTTAGCTTATTTGCCGGAGAAGATTTTGAGCCCAATTCTTGCATCTCCTCATATCTAGAAAAGCACTAAAATCATTAATGGTGACATCTGCTCCTTGTGACTAGCAGTAAGCATCTGCCAAAATGTGTGCTTAGCTGCACGTTCCCCACTTCACTAAAATCATACACAACAATGGCCTTCCCCCCGTCTCTGCAGCAGTTTCTCAGAGCTATCTGAAACGCTATCTCCTGGGCTATAGTCCTCATTTTGCCCCATATAAAACTTAATATACAGCTCTCACGTTGTGCCTTTTCTTTCTGTCAGCAATATAAAAAATGTATTACTGAACTAGATATAATTCAAAGTATTTCCTTCCACTTGCCCCACCCTTGTGGTCAATCAAATTTAGCAGGCTCACATCTCTGTTACCCTTGCTCACAGCCCAAGATGGAATACTCTGTGATATTCCCAACTGCCTTGCCCTCCTGGGTTTCCTTTGTGTGACCTAATTTCCAACTGATTCCCTACATTTCAATTTTCTCACTGAACTGTGAAAAATTCCCCAAGACTTCTATATTTCTAACCTCCTTGTTTAACATTTCCTTCACACACTGACTTGAGCTGAACGCCGGCTGTTACTCCCCTGCAGTTCTCTCATTTCAAGGATGAGCTTTTTGCCACATCCTTTCATTTGTATCTCAGGGTTCAAAGGTTCTCGCATATCTGCTTTAGGGCCTCATCATCTACCTCCAGTTCATCAAGTCTCCATCTCTTGGAATCTCTGACACCTGGACCACCTTCGCATGCCACTACAAATCAAGTTGTTTGGACAATTTCAACATGCCTATGGATACCTTTTTCTCAAAAGCTGTTCCTTGATCTCCTCATCTCCAAAGACCTCCTCCACTTCTGCTACTCACCATCCATGGGCATCCCTGGGCAAAGACCTCCTCCACTTCTGCTCACCTTCCATGGCCATCCCTGGGATCTTTCTGTCAGCCAGCACACTGCCTCTGGAATCTGGAAGTCAGGAACCTCATTCTCCAATACAACCNTCTCCAAAGACCTCCTCCACTTCTGCTACTCACCATCCATGGGCATCCCTGGGCAAAGACCTCCTCCACTTCTGCTCACCTTCCATGGCCATCCCTGGGATCTTTCTGTCAGCCAGCACACTGCCTCTGGAATCTGGAAGTCAGGAACTTCATTCTCCAATACAACCTCCCTCACTTAGCGACTCCTTCCATGTTAATTCTTTCATCTCATCACCAAATAATTTCACTGTGTTGACAGGGACTCCCTCCTTGATCAAATGCTAGTCAGGCTCCTCTAAGCCCACCTGGTCCCAACCTTGGCCTATTAACAGCTGCAACCCTCTCAGCACAAATGATTTCATTCCCTCCCCACTAAGAGACCAGAACAAAAGCCAGCATATAGTTTCTATTTAACAGCTCAAGGCCACAATCTTGGATGATCCCAGTCCCCATTAAGGTCTCTGCTTACAAAAGCACAACAGTGCCAGGAAAGAATCTGTATTTGTTCCATCCAAAACCTAGTGAAAGACAGACATCAAACCTACTTTTTGAGCAATTACTTCAGAAATCTTGTGGTTATAAATCCTTTCTCTAACCTCTTTAAGAGGTAAGTCTTCCACCACTTAGAAATAAATGCGTGTAGAGCCTCTCTTTGAAATGTAAACATCCATGGAGATAACTCTCACTGCCCTTCTCAGTCCCCATAGGAGGGGATCAGCAACAGTTGCCAATTATGAAACCCAGAAGGGTTTCACATTAACCAACCCTTTTTCTCAATTTTTCTGTTTCTACTTCCTTGAACCTGCCCATGCCCAGCCCTCCTACCTACTTGCTCATTCTTACTTTAAGAAACCTAGTCATCTCTGAAAGGGCAGTAGAGGACGAGATGGTTAGATGGCAACACTGACTCAACGGACATGAATTTGAGCAAACTCTGGGACACAGTGGAGGACAGAGGAACCTGGTGTACTACAGTCGGACACGAGTTAGTGACTGAACAAACAAAAATATCTCTGCACAAACTGTTCTCAGTTCAAGCTAGACTCTTTTTCCTATGCAACAATATTACTGAGTAAAATTACCCTTATCACCTGAATTAGTGCATGGCTCTGTTTATCACGGACAATGTAACTGGATGTAAGGACAATGTAACTGGATGTAACAAACATACACACACAAGTTCACTTTTTTCTCCAGGCTTAAACATTCTTTTCCTAGCATTCTCAATCCTTTAAGAAAAATAAAACAAACAAACAAAAATCCTTTAAACTCTTTAATACGGCTTTAAACAAACTGGCCCCTTTTTTATTTCTGACACTTTTTTCTTTATATTCTATGCCCCAACCGTATGCAACATCTTTCAGTTCCCTGAACCCACTGGCGCTGCTTCACCCCTAGACTCTACCACCCTAGCTCCTGCCCTGGAATAATCGTCTCCATTTCCCTGGTCTGCACTAACTCACTCTCTCTTCAGTCAGTATCTCATCCCTGGGAAACCTTCCCAAACACTCTCCCTAATTCTGGGTTACATCAATCTGCTACATGCTCTATGACACCTGGTCTCCTGAATCCTGGCCTGACCGAGCCACGTTATAATAATCTATCTTCCCTGCTAGACCACAAGCTCTCTGCAGGCAGGGCATACTTCTGTCTTGCTTTCCACTGTCTGTCCTAATACTTTGTTTCACTACCTGGTGCTAAAAAGGTACTCAGAAAGTATGTGTTAGATGAATAAATATTGTAAATCATTAATGTTCTATAAGAGAACCTTACTCTAATTCTTTTTTTTTAATGACAAAAATTCTTATCACTGAAATCAGCTGAAGCATCTGTGATCCTTTCACAAAACATCTGAAAACAAACCACAAGACAAAGCCTATACTATATACCAACAGGAATTGGCAAAACCATGGTGTGATTCCTCTCCATTAGCACACCTGTGGGCATTTAAAAATATAAAATATTTTTGCTCGGTTACCAGCTAATTAAGGCTAATCTTTTAGTTGCTAAATTGTTCCCTCTATGGATAATCTTTTATTGGAAATAGCACTGACTCCATATATGGTGTTGAGTAGAAAACTACAGCCATGGATTAGTTGACTTAAAGCCAAAGGCAAAACTTGGGTAAATTTTTAAAACATCATATGGTACTTAAAAGTTCGAGATCAATGTTATCATCTTCAGCCTTTTATTGTCATGATGTGGTACTTACTGACAAATCTGTACTATTGGGAACAAACTGGTCCTGCTCTCCCAGCAGCACACCAATCACAGGGTGCCGGCCATTTTTTATTAGGATTTTCCTTTCTTCTTGTAGAGTTGGTCTGCAAGAAGAAGCATGTTTCAATGAACAAGGCAAGGAAAGAGACTTTTAAAAAATCTCAAAAAGCATGAAGATTTTTGTAGACAGTCTGTCAGACACACAACCAAACCTTAAACATGGACTTTAAGAACATATGCTCAGGACAAGGCTGAGTATAAAAGTTTAAACTCAACTGTAGAATTAAAATTGGAAAGATAATTATCATAATTACAGTGCTCTGAAGCACAAACTTTAGAAGAGTCTTATGATGGCTCTGTAACTAAGATCTCCCTTATAAGATCCTTTTTCTTTTTTTCTTTTTCTACTACTCTCAAGGATATATTCATTAAAAAAAAAATTACACTTATTGCTACTTAAAATACTTTTAGCAATAAACATAATTTTAAAAATCATGCAAAATTATTTCTAGATTATTACATTAATATAAATTTTGTGTTGGACTCAGGGACAGAATGACCTAAAATTTTCACATTCTGTTTAATTAAAACATCTTTCTATGGTCTTTAGTATCTTTTACTTTTTTTGATATAAAAAATGTTTATTTGCCTTGCTTGTTTCTTAAGGGCTTATATTTCTGTTTTCACCGATACCTTCATCAATTTATCCCAGCTCTGAGCACCAGCCTTCTCTCAGTTTCCTCCCCAGAGGTTACCACTGAGAGCAGTCTGGCATCTACCTTTTCCAGTTTGGCCGTCTACCTTTCCCAATGTTCTTCTATGCATTTAAGTTTCCATAAACTCACTGTATCACTTTCTGATTTCTTCTTTAAAAATAAACAAACAACAACAATAAAAAGCAAGAATTATAATGTAATTCATCATTCCACAACTACTTTTCCCTCCCTTAATATTCCTTGATACCTATAAAAGATAGACTTCACCATTTACCATGTGGGTCCAATGGACTCTGTCATCTTATTTCTTTAAATCTCTCTAAGCCATTTTATAAGTACCATGTAGAATTGAGAAAAAAATAACAGTGAGGGGAAAAAATCATGACAACTAGTAAGAATCCAAACATAGCAATTTTCAAATTTTTATTCCATATTTTCCAGGTTTTTAAAGCACATATAGGGCTTCCCTGGTAGCTCAGTGGTAAAGAATTCACCTGCCAATGCAGGAGACCTGGGTTCAAACCCTGGGTCAGGAAGATCCCCTGGAGAAGGAAATGGCAACCCCATTGCAGTATTCTTGCATGGGAAACCCCACGGACAGAGAAGCCTGGCAGGCTACAATCTATGGGGTTGCAGAAGAGTTAGACACAACTTAGTGACTAAACAACGGGCATATATACCTGGAATGGGCAACACACTATGAATCTAAGTAACTGTTCATCAGCTGTCATGCAGGCACATGGATGATATTCACTTATAAATACTAATTCTAAAGTCTAATACACTTCTAATAGGTTCTAGCTTTTATCATTATTTCTGGTTCTTCTCCCACTTGCGATGAAAATGCAATGTCTGAAGAATGTTTTGAAATCTTTTAAAGCTCATAATTTTGATAAAGAGAAGATAGCTATCTTCTTTGCTTCATAATTACAAAACATTTTCATACCTACATTTATAAAGACAATTCGAATAATCAATCAAATGAGTACTTCTATTTTATATCATCTATTTTCTTTCACTCTCCTGCTTCAGCACCTATCCCCAAGCAAACAGTATCAGGTAAGTTTCAGGGCATAAAAGAATACTCCCATGTGTGTTTTCAGCAAATCACGATGGTTCCAATTCTTGTCACCAAGTACTGCATGATGGGTGCATCTTTTGGAGTAACAAACTGGATAAGTATACTCCATTTCACTTTGCCCTCACAAATATATTATTCACACATACACCTAAGATATATTATCCACACACTCATAATCTGAGATTTCGTTTTAAACAAGAAATTTCACTACTATCATTAGTATATAGAACACTGCTATCCTTCTCTTCACATTCATCTTTAGAATAATCGAATAATGAAATGAAATGTCTTCTGTCAGTTTTCTTCTTTTTGCTATTATGAGTGAAATGAAAAATCCTGAATTCTCAACTCTATTCACTCAAAGTCAGAAACAAAACTACAACAGTGGCATCCCCAGTCTACTTTAATATCTTCTTGAAAGATGAGGTAACTGTTTGGCAAACACAATGAGAAAAATGAAGAATGATATGACAGTGACTTCTATCTCATTTCCGTATTTCCAGCTTCCTTCTTATTTTAGATTTCTACAGCATGCTGGGAAATACTGATAAACAGTGATGAAATGATTCCTATCATGATGAGATAGTCAGGCATTCCAGACAGAAGCAAGATAAACATTATTAAAGATCTCAAAATGCATTTTAGATTTCTAAAAGGGTCCAGTGGGCCCATCTGGTGAAAATAAAACTGAATAAATTTTATTCTCCTTTTAAAAAAAAGTAAATTTTCTCTTTTTTCTTTATAAGACCTTTAAAAAACTCAGAAGCTAGAAATAGGTCCAGTGAACCCTGATGGCATGGAATACTGAAGATGAAGGATTATTCCTTGGAGGCATTCTTTCGAAGCTGCTGAACAACAAGTTAGCTATCTCCACTACTGAACATTCAGACTGTCTAGACTTTCAATGTTATAAACAATGCTCCAATGAACAACCATCTATACACATACATGTGTGTATTTTCAAGTGTTTCTCTAAGCCAGAGGAAATGCTTGAAGTAGAATTTCCAAATCATGGGACAGGCATATTTTTAAATGCATGTTAAAATTTAAATGGCTTTTAATTAAAACTCAGGCCCATCAACTCAGTGATGCCATTCAACCATCTCATCCTCTGTCATCCTCTTCTCCTCCTACCTTCACTCTTTCCCAGCATCAGGGTCTTTTCTAATGACTCAGTTCTTCATATCAGGTGGCCCCAGTACTGGAGTTTCGGCTTCAACATCAGTCCTTACAATGAGTATTCAGGACTGATTTCCTTTAGGATGGACTGGTTGGATCTCCCTGCAGTCCAAGGCACTCTCAGGAGTCTTCTCCAACACCACAATTCAAAAGCATCAGTTCTTCAGTGCTCAGCTTTCTTTACAGTCCAATTCTCACATCCAACTCACACATATATGACTATTGGAAAAACCATACTTTTAACTAGACAGACCTTATTGACAAAGTAATGTCTTTGCTTTTTAATATGCTATATAGGTTGGTCATAACTTTTCTTCCAAGGAGCAACTGTCTTTTAATTTTATGGCTGCAGCCACCATCTGCAGTGATTCTGGAGCCCCCAAAAATAAAGTCTGTCACTGCTTCTATTGTTTCTCCATCTATTTGCCATGAACTGATGGAGACGTATGCCATGATCTTACTGAGTGCTGAGTTTTAAGCCAACTTGTTCACTCTCCTCTTTCACTTTCATCAAAAGGCTCTTTAGCTCTTCTTCGCTTTCTGCCATAAAGGTGGTGTCATCTGCATATCTGAGGTTATTGATATTTTCCCCCGCAATCGTGATAATAGCTTGTGCTTCATGCAGCCCGGCATTTGGCATAATGTACTCTGCATATAAGTTAAATAAGCAGAGTGACAACATACAGCCTTGATGTACTCCTTTCCTGATTTGGAACCAATCTGTTGTTCCATGTCGGGTTCCAACTGTTGCTTCTTGACCTGCAAACAGATTTCTCAAGAGGCAGGTCAGGTGGTCTGGTATTCCCATCTCTTAAAGAATTGTCTACAGTTTGTTGTGATCCACACAATCAAAGGCTTTGGCATAGTCAATAAAGCAGATGTTTCTCTGGAACTCTCTTGCTTTTTCAATGATCCAGTGTGGCAATGTGATTGCTCCTCTGCTTTTTCTAAACACAGCTTGAACATCTGGAAGTTCACAGTTCACGTACTGCTGAAGCCTGGCTTGGAGAATTTTGAGCATTACTAGTGTGTGAGATGAGTGCAATTGTGCAGTAGTTTGAACATTCTTTGGCATTGCCTTTCTTTGGGGTTAGAATGAAAACTGACCTTTTCCAATCCTGTAGCCACTGCTGAGTTTTCCAAGTTTGCTGGCATACTGAGTGTAGCACTTTCACAGCATCATCTTTTAGGATTTGAAATAGCTCAACTGGAATTCCATCAACTCCACTTGCTTTGTTCATAGTGATGCTTCCTTAGCCCACTTGACTTCGCATTCCAGGATATCTGGCTCTAGGTGAGTGATCACACCACTGTGATTATCCAAGTCGTGAAGATCTTTTTTGTATAGTTCTGTGTATTCTTGCCACCTCTTCTTAATATCTTCTGCTTCTGTTAGGTCCATACCATTTCTGTCCTTTACTGTGCCCACCTTTGCATGAAATATCCCCTTGGTATCTCTAGTTTTCTTGAAGAGATCTCTAGTCTTTTCCATTCTATTGTTTTCCTCTATTTCTCTGCACTGAAGACTGAGGAAGGCGTTCTTATTTCTTCTTATTATTCTTTGGAACTCTGCATTCACATGGGTATATCTTTCCTTTTCTTCTTTGCTCTTAGCTTCTCTTCTTTTCTCAGCTATTTGTAAGGCCTCCTCAGACAACCATTTTGCCTTTTTGCACTTCTCTTCTTGGGGATGGTCTTGATCACTGCCTCTTGTACAACGTCATGAACCTCTATCCATAGTTCTTCAGGCACTCTATCAGATCTAATCCCTTGAGTATACTTGTCACTTCCACTGTATAATAATAAGCGATCTGATTTAGGTCATACCTGAGTGGTCCCTGCTTTCTTCAATTTAAGTCTTAACTTTGCAATAAGGCATTCATGATCTGAGCCACAGTCAGCTCTCAGTCTTGTTTTGCTGTCTATATGAGAGCTTCTCCCATCTGATTTCACTATTGACCATCTGGTGATGTCCAGGTGTACAGTCTTCTCTTGTGTTGTTGGAAGAGGGTGTCTGCTATGTCTAGTGTGTTTTCTTAGCAAAATTCTGTTAGTCTTTGCCCTGCTTCATTTTGTACTCCAAGGCCAAAACATACCCTTACTTATTAGTGAATTTGGTATTATCAAACTTTCTAATTTTAACTGTGTGATCTCATTGTTTAAATATGCACTCACTGATTCATAAGGTTGATGTCTTTTCAACAATTTCTTGACCCCTTTTCTTTTTCATCTTAATATCCTATCAGTGATCTCGAGTTTTTAGACTCAGACCTTTCACATATAAGCACATTTCTGAACGTACTCATAACACCAAGAAATAATACTTGCCTGAATACTTGAATTCTTCTCAAATATATCTGACTAACAAAACCCCATGAAATTAAAAGACGCTTACTCCTTGGAAGAAAAGTTATGACCAACCTAGATAGCATATTCAAAAGCAGAGATATTACTTTGCCGACTAAGGTCCNCTTCATAAGGTTGATGTCTTTTCAACAATTTCTTGACCCCTTTTCTTTTTCATCTTAATATCCTATCAGTGATCTCGAGTTTTTAGACTCAGACCTTTCACATATAAGCACATTTCTGAACGTACTCATAACACCAAGAAATAATACTTGCCTGAATACTTGAATTCTTCTCAAATATATCTGACTAACAAAACCCCATGAAATTAAAAGACGCTTACTCCTTGGAAGAAAAGTTATGACCAACCTAGATAGCATATTCAAAAGCAGAGATATTACTTTGCCGACTAAGGTCCATCTAGTCAAGGCTATGGTTTTTCCTGTGGTCATGTATGGATGTGAGAGTTGGACTGTGAAGAAGGCTGAGCGCCGAAGAATCGATGCTTTTGAACTGTGGTGTTGGAGAAGACTCTAATGCTGGGAGGGATTGGGGGCAGGAGGAGAAGGGGACAACAGAGGATGAGATGGCTGGATGGCATCACTGACTCAATGGATGTGAGTCTGGGTGAACTCCAGGAGCTGGTGGAGGCCTGGTGTGCTGCGATTCATGGGGTCGCAAAGAGTCGGACACGACTGAACTGAACTGAACTAAACCCTGAAAGTATACAGTCACATCTCTAAAACAAAGTTACTAAAGTATCTTCCAAGTAAATGATTTGAAATCACCTTTTGAAAGGGACATTTAAAGTTACAAGAAAATGACACTTTTTAAATTTTAGAGTATAATTTTAAAGCAGAATTTTTATCTATATAGGTTACAAATATACTGTAAAGAAAAAATGATGAAACCAACTATAAGTTATATCATCTTTAAAATTCTAAGTGCTCTGGCAAGTGAAATCAACATATCATATTCATGACACTGATATGACTTCCCAGGAAGGTTTTCACTTTAAAACAAAAATCTGAGTGATTTGTTCTGCTCTAAANTTTATCTATATAGGTTACAAATATACTGTAAAGAAAAAATGATGAAACCAACTATAAGTTATATCATCTTTAAAATTCTAAGTGCTCTGGCAAGTGAAATCAACATATCATATTCATGACACTGATATGACTTCCCAGGAAGGTTTTCACTTTAAAACAAAAATCTGAGTGATTTGTTCTGCTCTAAAATCTACACTGACTTACTCTGTTGCCTTCAAAACTACATAATGACAAAACACTTTCTGGTACAGTATGAAGCAAATAATTATTCAGAGATCTAAGAAGATTTATTAGGATGGGACAGTGATAGTAGAACGACATGAAATGTTGATAACATTTAGTGGCACTGAAGAACTGAGAAAATCTGGATGCTGCCTTAAAAGAATGAAACACTAACCTTAAACAAATTTACCTATTTTATTTTATATTTTTAAAACTGCATCATACTCCTTTAAATGAGCCAGAGAAACAGAACAACAGTCTATACTAGTAAAAATGTACAATGTCCAGAATACAAATTGGATAGAAAGACCTAGAATAAGGATTTCTGTATAATGATTTAGAATATAGCAAATAAAATGTCCTAATAACATTTAGAAAGATGACTGTAATTATGAAGCCAATGATCAATTTTAACTAACTGCAATAACTCAAATGCCTAAAAATCTTTAAACAAGCTGGAAATCTAAGGGAAAAGAGCATAAATTTCAGATTATTTAGATACTAGTTTTAAATGCATTTTAGAAAAAAGCTTCCTATTTCATGGCTATTTACACTCAATTTTATGGCTACCGAAAAAAATTAAAAAGAGAGAGACTGATTGTATTACTTAGAGATGCTAGCACAATTTTCATTTAAAATTTTTCAGGTGAAATTTTCTTACTATAAAATATATAGTATCCAATTTGGAAAGTATTTTAGCATGTGACATTTCCTGAAACTGTCTTACTGACAGAAGATGTGGTTTAGAACAATCCTACTGAGGACAAATAAAAGGCTGGATAAAGTATAGAAAACCTGTACTTTACTTGAAGTATACTACCTGAAGCCACCTGACAACTAACAAGACAACAAGGAATTACCGGGCCAGGAGCTGGGGTAGGACGGAGGATAGAGGGCCAGGGAGGGTGTTTGCTCATTTCTGCTGCTTTCTGAGGGGATGCTGAGCACTGTGAACAGCTTTAATCTGGATTGAGACACCAAAAGACTGCACACCAGGCAGAAGACTGGATCTGAAGTGAGAACTGTAGGCTTTGAATCTTTGAACTTTTGAATCTTTAATCCTTTCAATTTCTGAACCTTCTCAAGCTCTGATGTGGACTGTGATGCCAGAACAACATTAGTGTCTTAAGATGTGACCCTTTCGGAGAAATATACATCAAATTATTTCTACGAATGACTTTGCAAATATAATGCCCAGAAGATAATCAAAATAAGCAGGCATTCAAAGAGATGCATGAATGAAAATGAACAGAAACAACAGACAAGAGAAAGAGACCCACAAGGACTACAGACATATGAATCATCAGACACAGACTTTGAGATAATTATGCTTACCACAATCAAAAAGACAGAAAAGATTGTGAACTGACAGAAAACAAAAAGTGATTTTTAAAAAATAAATAATGATAAGTATGAAAGATACTAACAACCCATAAGCTCAAATGTTTTTATTAAAGGCAAAAAAATTTTACAGTACTTAATTATTTCTGATTTTTGAATAAACATCAGTGAGTAACTGCTGCTGTTTATTAAGTATTTATCATCTGCCTGGTTCTCCTTAGAAATTCCATCAAGTCTTTATCTCATTTAATTTGTACAGCATTTCTAAGGGGTAGGTATTATTTTGTGAAGAATATGAAGAAACTGAGGAGCACAGAGGTTATGAAACTTGGTTTAAGATTAGTGGTTAAAATAACCAGGCTGGTGATCAAACCTATGCCCCTGGGAGGTGATCAGGTCTTAAGGGCAGAGTCCTCAGGAATAGGCTAGTACTCTTATATAAGAGACCCCAGAGAGCCCCTGAACAGGCTTCACAGAGAGCCCCCAATGCAGAATTGCAGCCTAGGGGAGTTGCTGGAATGAGCCCAGGCACAGAACACCAAGCAGAAGTGGGGCCACCTCAGAAGCAGAGTTGGCCACCGAACGAACCACTGTGGGTACTGGGCAGCCTGGAGCCCTAGGGGCCTAACCCCTGCCCAGCAAAGCTATGGGAACAGGATTACTACCCCCTCAGGTCTGGAAAGCAGGATCCCTGTGCCTCAGTGGGCCTGGAAGGCAGAGCACTGAGTCAAAGCTTTAGCTTAAGATTTAGTCTTAAGGAAGAGCAATTTGAGAGCAACTGAGTGGAATTTGCCTTAAAATGAATCATACCTTAAGTCTCCCCCATATCTGATTTAGATGATGTTTAAATAAGACTTTTATAATTACAAAGTTAAACATATCATAAGTGTTCAAGTGAACGCTAACAAATGAAAGGATTGCTCCTCTATAAAAAATGTCACCCACATAAACCTAAAAATTGAAATATGTAACATTTCTCTCTAGTTATAGTCATCATTCTGCTTTCATTATACACAATGGTAGAGCAAGAAAGGAATTCCTTAATTTTAAATCAAGCTATATGTATATGACATTCAGCTTTACCAAGAGTTCAACATATTCGAGTAATTTTAATGCTTTATAATGAAAGTGAAAGTCACTCAGTCAGGTCTGACTCTCTGCGACCCCACAGACTAAACAGTCCATGGAATTCCCCAGGCCAGAATACTGGAGTGGGTACCATTCCCTTCTCCAGGGGATCTACCCAACCCAGAAATCAAACCCAGGTATCCCACACTGCAGGCAGATTCTTTACCAGCTGAGGAACCAAGGAACACTAAACTTAATTGAAAAATTCTATCTGTTCTAAAGCACTGAAAAGGGCTGAGGTAAAAACAAAACAAAACAAAACACATTACCTGCAGTAATCTCCTTGCTTAGCGACCTTGGCCAGGGAGAATATGCAGTCAATCGTTGCTAGGTGATGGACTGCTTTACAGAAGGTGTGATAATGCTCATTGAAATTCCTACAGAAGCAACAACAACAAAAAGGTGAGCACATTGACTTCTTAGATCTATAAAAACTACACAATAAGTTATCAATTTGGTAGCTATGATGAGCATTAACAGATAACCAGGCACACAGCTAGCAGTTAAGAAAGGTGGAAATTACACTGAACTATTTTCTGTTTAATAACTTGATTACTGAGACTTTATTTGGAAAAAGAAAAAATATATATACATTTGAAAATAGTTTCTTTACAAAGATGTCTACTATTAATACCATATTGCACATTTCATCTGACCATGATCCTGAACTCAGACCTAACTAACACTAATAATGTAGAGATTATTTTCATTTAACTTAAATGACATCATGAACTACCCAAATGGATCAGCTTCCCTTCGCACATATCCTTCATAGCATTGTCCAAACTGGGAAAACAGTTTCAATATCGTCTCCTAAAATTCAGTGGAAGTGTCTCAATGGTAGAGCTCATCAGGTCCACCTGATTTATGTATCTAACATCTAATGCTAGAGCTGACACTGCAATAAATTTTTTGAAGGCAAACAAAAAGAAAGGTACGTTTTTTTTAGTGATCTTCAGTTTTCTTATTAATAATCCATATAGAAATTAAATATTAGACTTGTTTTTAAAAAGGTCACTTTAAATCTTTGGCTAATTAGGTAGCTGGTGATCTAAAAGTTTAAAAGACTTGCATTGAAAGACTTATTCTAGAAAAAAAAACAGACGCCGTATGTAGGGGTTTTCCTTTCCGTTTTTTGCTTAGATACTTTCATTATCTCTTATCACAGGAATTCCTTATAACTTTCTAAAGATGATCCTCTCCAAAAGAGATGAGTCTTATACTAAATGCATCTCTTAAAAAATATTTCTCTATTTAATACTGCGAGTTGCAGAAACTAAGAGATTTAGTCTGTTTGCTTCTTAAATCCAAAGGTTTTTAGAGTGCTTCCTACTAGAAAAGGATACCCAGATTAAGCTGCTATGTGATCAGTTATTCCAATATTATTAGCATTGTACTGGCTTTTTAGAACCCATAATTTCTGACTTGTTATTAATTAAAATAAGATAGTCTATATAAATGACTTTTCCAGATACTAGAACATTTTAAATATTCAATTTTGGAGAAGGCAATGGCATCCCACTCCAGTACTCTTGCCTGGGAAATCCCATGGATGGAGGAGCCTGGTGGGCTACAGTCCATGGGGTCGCTAAGAGTCGGACACGACTGAGCGACTTCACTTTCACTTGCATGCATTGGAGAAGGAAATGGCAACCCACTCCAGTGTTCTTGCCTGGAGAATCCCAGGGACAGAGGAGCCTGGTGGGCTTCCGTCTATGGGGTCGCACAGAGTCGGACACGACTGACGCGACTTAGCAGTAGCAAAGGAAAATATGGAAACCTCTTCGATTCAAGTTTTGAGGAATATTTCCTTTGTTTTTAAATAAAAATCTTTTCAATGCAAAATAAATAAATAAATAAATATTCAGTTTTAATTCTAACTATTTGTGAATTACAGAGTAATTCACAAATAGTAGTAACAGTATAAATAGTAATAGTAATTTGTAAATAGAGTATATTTACAGTATATATTAAACTTCTTTGTCTGAGTAGATACAGCACTTTGTTCAGTTGCTAAGCTGTATCCAACTTTGAGATGCCACAGACTGCAGCATGCCAGGCTTCCCTGTCCTTTCGCTATCTCCCTGAGTTTGCTCAAACTCCTGTCCAACCATCTCACCCTCTGTCACCCCTTCTTCTGCCCTCAATCTTTCCTAGCATCAAGGCTTTTTCAAATGAGGCAGCTCTTCTCATCAGGCGGCCAAAGTATTGGAGCTTCAGCTTCAGCATCAGTCCTTCTAATGAACATACAGGGTTGATTTCCTCTAAGATTGACTAGTTTGATCTCCTTGCTGTCCAAAGGACTCAAGAGTCTTCTCTAGCACCACAGTTCAAAACTGTCAATTCTTCAGTGCTCAGCCCTCTCTATGGTCCACCTCTCACATCCGTATGTGACTACTGGAAAAACCATAGCTTTGACTAGATGGACCTTTGTCAGCAAATTGAGAACCTCATAAACAAGGAGAGCATAATGAATATAATTTACCTATTTCCCCCAAATTAAAGTTACTCAGAAGGAACTACATGGTTACCACTAACAATGTTAAGAGCCTGTGCAAAATACCAAACACAAAGGAGACTGGATCCTGACATTAAACAAGAACACTCAGCTGCCACCTTAAAAATGATTCTTAGTTTTGAAGATGCCATGTGCTGTATGGACATAACGCTCCTGAGGGCACCCTGTCATTTCTAGTCTAGCTTCAATTTTAGATCTGACCACTCATCTACCCCTTGGACTGCGGCTGATTCTGTCCCTATTCTAATTGCTAATCCATCTGATCTTCCTATCCTGGCACTCTCTCTTTTGCCAGAAAGCAGCCATTTTTGATATTTCTGCTCTTGCCTCTCTGGATCTGAGTGTTCAGTATATCTGTGGCACGACAGTAAAAAAATTAAAAAGCAGCTGATTTTTTCTTACCCCCACTCCTTCCTTCTCAGGTCCTGTCCAGGCCACTAACTTGTCACTACCCACCAGCCTTAGGTTGAGGATAACTGTCCCTGACAATCTAACTTCCGGGATTGAAATGAGTAACTTAACTCTTGGTCAGTACCATTTCAGCTTAGCAACAACAAAAAAGGCAGGAGAGAGAAGGTAAATTATATAGCTGTGGACAACAATGTTCCTTTTCATGTCAACTGTATAAATAAGGCATGTGAAAAAAAATTTTAAGCTATCATAAACCTTAAACATCACCATCACAACTCTTATAAAGCCTTGCTTGACTTCTTGGTCTTTGTCTATTTGTTATTCTTGACCAAATTTCAAAGAGATCATTTTAGAAAAATGACAGGCTGAAAAATGGACAATTCAGGTAACAATTCAGTAGACTTGGGTTTATGTCATAACGACATGCAACTTTACCACTAAGCCACCAAAAACAACTTCAACTAATCACTGTGATTTAATCTCAAAAGGTATTGCTGGGTCCATGGGAAGAAGATTAAAGACACTGGGGTTCTAAAGTTATTATGACAGTTTACCATCGGATGTGATTCAATAATATTTGAAGTTAATTAAAAAGGAGAATAGTTTATTTTCTATTTGCAAATGTATTTCTAAAATCCTTGAACTACTGTGCTGCTAAGTCGCTTCAGTCGTGTCCGACTCTGTGGGACCCCATAGACGGCAGCCAACCAGGCTCCTCTGTCCCTGGGATTCTCCAGGCCAAGAATACTAGAATGGGTTGCCATTTCCTTCTCCAATGCATGCACGCATGCTAAGTTGCTTCAGTCGTGTCCGACTCTGTGCGACCCAAGGACAGCAGCCCATATCAGGCTCCTCTGTCCACAGGATTCTCTAGGCAAGAGTACTGGAGTGGCTTGCCATTTCCTTCTCCAAATCGAACTACTGTATGAGATGTAATTTTATTCAACTGAATAATATTCAATAATCTTATTATTAAAGATTTTTCAATTGAGATTATTCAATATCAAGAGCCCATTTTTTAACATGAAAGAAGAGACACTATTTTCTGAGAGAGGGTTACATTCACAGACTTTCTTACAGCCTTGATTTCTTGAAATATTTCAATATAAAGTAATATGACTAATGGACAACTGTTAGTATCTCAGTAAGAGAGAAAAACACTTGTATAGCTGGTATTCAATCCTCTGGTGTCAGGTTCAATGAGGTTAATCATTTTTGAAATGACATTATATTCACACCATCTGGCACCTCAATAAATAGTATGTCTAACAATCACTGCTATTCCCAAGTGGGGGTCTAGCTGCAAATGTTGTAGCTAAATTTCAGCCAATATTCTATCTTTAGATAAAAAAATTTATATTTTTCTATTTGAAAGTAATATATGTATATTACAGAAACTTTTGATATCATGGATCTGCAAAGTACATTAAACTTCCAGTAATCTCACCCTCCAGAATTAATGTTAATATCTGAAGTTATTTATATATATATGGTCAATAAGAATATTAATAATAGCATATATATTTAATATTTTAAAATACAAAAATGTGTATGCTGTGCATGTAAGTGAATTTACACATACAGTACTGGCATCACATTTTTAATACTTTTCATTCCTTTTTTACTTAGCAATATATCATATCATATTCTTCTGTGATGTTTTATTTAATGTTAGCTTACTCTCAGCAGCTCCCAACTCCAGCCAACCCACAGTATGATGAGAGGAGAATTCTCCTGGGCTAATGGGGTAGAAGGGCCCAGGCAGAGGTCTGAAACAGTGAGAATGGCAGGGTGTGCGAAGAGGACAGGAGAGGAAGCGGCAAATCAAAGAGATGTTTCAAAGCGAAAAAAGACAAACAGGAATTTGATAACAGATAAAGGGGAAAAAAGGAATAAAGAATCAGGATAGTGCCAAAATCTTTACCCTGGGAGATCTGAACTTTCTCTACTCTAGAACCATGAAAGAATATAACCCAGACCTATAAAATCATGTACACTATGCAGACAGTGAAGACGAACAATCTCATCGAATCCCAGGACCCTAGAATACAGTCCCTGAAGCTTGAAAGGGAAAACATCACTCCACTTTTCATGTTCTCAGTGATATCACTAAGGGGAAAGTCAAGAAAATAAAAACTCAAGAGCCCTGAAAACCCTTAGCAAGGGTAATTGAAAATAAGTTGGAAAAGGAAGTGAATAGACCAAATTTCTATCCCTGGATTCAAGACTCAGAGTCAAGATAATCTCAAAAGATTCAGGGTAAGTGTACTGAAATCTCTTTCCGATCCTGTAATTCAAAACTCCTCTGGGCAACAAGAGACAGTACCAACCTACCACCTTTTAAAAACTGTCACGTATTATCTTTTTTGTTCCTCTTTTTTCACTTGTCAGAGTTGTTACTTTAAATGGAAAAAAGTTCCCTGAAGACTACACTGAATATACTGTTTAAATTTTTAAAGAGCAAGACTGAGAGATTTCCCAGTGATGCTCATGGATTGATTCACCATAGGCAGGCTCTACAGCCTGACAGCATAGGCCACACGCCCTACCACCAGACACCCTGGGTTGAATCTGGGTTACAGTCTTGTGGGCAACTTATTCTTTATTTCTACTGCTCACCTTATTCATTTGTAAATTGGGGATGATAATAAGATTTCACTCTTAGGGCTCTTATGAAACAAAATGAGCTAATAAACAAAGTGCTTAGGTGACTGGTGGTCTGGAGCTGGCTTCTATGGACTCATGAAAGTCAACTGTGTGCACGTTTCTTTTCAATACAGGCCAGCAGGAGCTTGTAATCAGTCCTGGATGGTATAGTGACACCCCAGAAATAAAACACACACTACTGCTCTCCAGAGAGCTGGCTATTTACCATTTACCAGAACACCACCAACTTAAAACTATTACGATGAACATGTGACTGCTAATGAGTCCAGAGTGAGACATTCTTTGAGACAACGGCATGGATGCCTCCCCTCTAAATTTCATAATATAAAGGTAGAGGGCTATTCTAGATTAAAATACACTAATAAAACTTAATAGACAAAATGCAGCATGTGGAAGTTTTTTTAAATATGGGAGGAGGGGAAATCAGTCATGGAGAAAAGACTTGTGGTTGCCAAGGAGGAGGGGGCTGAGGGCGGGAAGGACTGGGAGTTTAGGATTAGCAGATACAAACTATTATATATAGATGAGTAGGCAACTAGGTCCTAGTGTATAGCACAGGGAAATGTACTCAATATACTATGATAAACCACAATGGAAAAGAATATAAAAAAGGAATGTTTATATGTATGTAACTGGGTTTCTGTGCTATATACAGCAGAGTTTGGCATAACTCTGTAAATCAATTGTAAATCAATCAATTTCAATAAAAATAATAAAAATATGGGGAGAAGAGGAATTGAGACAACTTAATATTTAACTTAGTAGCTGCAGTCCATGGCTTGCAAAGAATCAGACACGACTGGGTAACTGAACAACAACAATTAAAGTTTCTTAGGTATAACAGTGGTAGCAAAATTATATAGCAAAACGTCCTTAATTTTAGAAGATGTATACTTAACTATTTAGGAGCAAAGTTTTATAATGTCTAAAACTTACTTTAAAATGTTTCAGAAAAAAAAGTGTGAAGGAGATATAAAAAAATTGTAGTAAAATCTTAACACTTTAAATAAACCTAGGTAAAGAGCACAGACCACCTGACCTGCCTCTTGAGAAACCTATATGCAGATCAGGAAGCAACAGTTAGAACTGGACATGGAACAGACTGGTTCCAAATAGGAAAAAGAGTACATCAAGGCTGTATATTGTCACCCTGCTTATTTAACTTCTATGCAGAGTACATCATGAGAAACACTGGGCTGGAAGAAGCACAAGCTGGAATCAAGATTGCCAGGAGAAATATCAATAACTTTCTGATATGCAGATGACATAACCGTTATGGCAGAAAGTGAAGAGGAACTAATAAGCCTCTTGATGAAAGTGAAAGAGGGGAGTGAAAAAGTTGGCCTAAAGCTCAACATTCAGAAAATGAACATCATGGCATCTTGTCCNCACAAGCTGGGATCAAGATTGCTGGGAGAAATATCAATAACCTCAGATATGCAGATGATACCACCCTTATGGCAGAAAGTGAAGAGGAACTAAAGAGCCTCTTGATGAAAGTGAAAGAGAAGAGTGAAAAATTTGGCTTAAAGCTCAGCATTCAGGAAACAAAGATCATGGCATCCAGTCCCATCACTTCATGGGAAATAGCTGGGGAAACAGTAGAAACAGTGACAGACTTTATTTTTCTGGGCTCCAAAATCACTGCAGATGGTGATTGCAGCCATGAAATTAGAAGACACTTACTCCTTGGAAGGAAAGTTATGAGCAACCTAGATAGCATATTCAAAAGCAGAGACATTACTTTGCCAACAAAGATCCGTCTAGTCAAGGCTGTGGTTTGTCCAGTGGTCATGTATGGATGAGAGAGTTGGACTGTGAAGAAAGCTGAGTGCTGAATAATTGATGCTTTTGAACTGTGGTGTTGGAGAAGACTCTTGAGAGTCCCTTGGACTGCAAGGAGATCCAACCAGTCCATTCTGAAGGAGATCATCCCTGGGTATTCTTTGGAAGGAATGACGCTAAAAGCTGAAACTCCAGTAGTTTGGCCACCTTATGTGAAGAGCTGACTCATTGGAAAAGACTCTGATGCTGGGAGAGATTGGTGACAGGAGGAGAAGGGGACCACAGAGGATGAGTTAGCTGGATGACGTCACCGACTCGATGGACATGAGTTCGAGTGAACTCTGGAAGTTGGTGATAAACAGGGAAGCCTGACGTGCTGCAATTCACGGGGTTGCAAAGAGTCGGACACGACTGAGTGACTGAACTGAACTGAAAGTGATAGAGAAGAGTATAAGGTAGTGTTTTGAGTGTTTTTCTGGGTTCATTCTGACAGTTTATCTAGAGTGCTGTCTTGTTCCTTCCAGCCATCTCTTCCATCCTTTTTGTATTGAAGAGTTGGGAGAACAGATATTATTTCTCAGTGTAGGGATGGTTACTGACAGAAAACTTAGTGGACAAAAAAAAATTTGAAATACACTGGTAATATATTACTGGGCCTTTTCTTTTTTCTCTACCATTAAAAAAGGGTGATCTTGTTTTGTTTTCCCTAATAGGAAAAATAAACAAAAATTAACTTTTTAAAAAATATGGTATGAATTTTGGCAACAACTCAACTCCAAGTGAACAAATTGAAGTTAAAGCAAGGGCTGCAGTTTCTGACAGAACCCTTCGAATCTATTCCTGAAACATAGAAACACCTTCATAGCAGTGACTAAGTCTTATCTTCCCCCTCACCCACAGGCACCGTGCATCAGTATGGATGAAACACAATAGCAAAATTAAATGTATGACATCTGTTGACATTTATGAAAAAATATATGTCAGATTGCAAACTCAATATATCAAAAGTTATATGTCAATACCAAATTCTGATATTTTAACTCATAGATGTTAAGAGGCTAAATAAAGTCAGTCTGTCAAAATGATTTGAGACATTTTCCCAAAACTTCTTGTGTTTAAGACACCTACCACATTCAGAGAATTGTGCCAGCAGTTATTCATTGGGGGAGGGTGGGATGAGAATGTTTCTGACCCTTTTAACTGTTCTGAGTATTTATAAATACCATTAGCTTTCTCAATAAATGATATTCAGAAGCCTACTATATATCTGAAACTGATACTATTGTAAAAAAAAATTTTAACTGCATAGTGTTCATATAAAGCTTGCCAATCCAAGAAAATAAAAGTAGATCATAGTATGCTGCAGAATCAGCTAAAGGGGAGATGCAAGAATTTTCTTTTCTGCCTCCAGGACTCTAGTTAAATGGGAGTTGGTAGAGTCTCTTTAGAATGCTAAAAAATATGAATTGAATAAAATGAGGCTTGGTGACATTTATTTTGAGATAATTTTATTAATTTTGCAAGAAAAATATATTATGACAGGTATTATTGTCACTGACTTTAATAAGCACCCATTAAAACACCTGTTTGCTATAGTGTACCTGTCATAGTTTTCCTCCCAGTTTTAACATATGCTGAAAATTCTTTTAACTGGACTATTTTTTCCCCTTGAAGAAAGACACATAAAGATAAATATTGTCCATACTGGAAGAGCCACATGTTCGTGAATCAATGACTGAGATAATAATGCTAATGTATTTTTTTTGGCTATTTTAGAACTTAGGTTATTCAGAGGACAGTGTACTTATTCATAGAGACAAAAGCAAACAAACAAAAACTGTGTCCTTAAAGAAATTTTAAAACTTGCCAGGTAGAATATGAACACACATCTCGTGACTGTTCAGTGGGCTTACTGTTTCTTAGATGGCATATTGTCTGTTTCACACAAACACTCCCACCCAACCACCCGAGTGACTATTGATAGAACATGGACTTTAATAATGTAATTTGTTCCCAACCAGAAATAACTTCCTTTGAGCCTTCAAAATCCAATTAATAATTTTTGTTTTGTTGATAACATTCTACATCTCAAGCCTTATGATATTTTTGCCTGATTTTTCCCTGTATAATAATTGTATGCAAAGTTTTCTTTTTTTAAAATTAGAAACATGTATTTAGTTAAAAACTAGGGTATTATGGTCAAATAAACCACTTGGATCTCAGAATTTTCAGAACTTTTTAAAACCACCATTTTATTGCCTTTTAAAAGAACCTATTAGATGAAAATTTGACAATATATATTTAAGAATATTAAATAAATGTCTACCTTTATTTTCCCACCAACTCTCTCCCTTTATTCTCTCACTTATGCATGTTTTCCCCTTTATTTTGAATATAAAATATCTAGCTATTTATAAAAGTGTTTAGGTAAACATCTATATATGTGCTGCTGCTGCTGCTGCTAAGTCGCTTCAGTTGTGTCCGACTCTGTGCGACCCCATAGACGGCAGCCCATCAGGCTCCACTGTCCCTGGTATTCTCCAGTCAGGAACACTGGAGTGGGTTGCCATTTCCTTCTCCAATGCATGAAAGTGAAAAGTGAAAGTGAAGTTGCTCAGTCATGTCCGACTCTTAGCGACCCCATGGACTGCAGCCTACCAGGCTCCTCTGTCCATGGGATTTTTCAGGCAAAAGTACGTGATTTCATATTAATTAAGTCAGCAGTATATGTTTGTTATACTCTGCAGTTGACTAGTTAAAAGGAAGCACAAAAATGGTTTAATAGTCTATAACATGATCATATAAAAATCTCTGTATTAGTTAAAATCAAACCAGATCTTTTTCCAAAACAAATTACAGAGTTCTTTATACTTAGTCTGTGGGTTGAATCTTTATACATTTTATTTTATATTTCCTCTCTCATATATATATTATTTCCCTTTCAAAGAGTTATTTGAGGATAGAAAATTATCTAAAATGTGCTTATGATTCCAATCTCTTTGTGCTAAACTAAATGATGTAGACAAAGGACACACACACACACACACACACACACACAATAGCACACACGCACATACACACAATAGCTTATGGTGAACAATGTCGGATTTGTGATCTCTGAAGAAGAAGATTTAGCATCAGGACCAGGGACCTGGCTTGATCACTTAAGAGCTTTTGTGTAGCAGAGTTTTATTAAAGTGAAAGAAAACAGAGAAAGCTTCTGACATAAACATCAGGAAGGGACAAAGAATGCCCCCCTCGCTTGTCTTATCAAAGTCTTATATACTTTTACCAGACTTCTTCCCACAACACACATCTTAAATTAACAAGATTAGAGAATCCCAGGGACGGGGGAGCCTGGTGGGCTGCCGTCTCTGGGGTTGTACAGAGTTGTACACAACTGAAGCGACTTAGCAGCAGTACCAGCAATAAAAAGGTCTTATCAGACCCATTCTCACAGCATACATTTTAAGATGACAGGATTCAGAAGGTTCAAGAAGGAGAAACATGTCCTAAAGCAGGATTCATTGTTATATCGACTAAGACAAAGGAATATAGGAAAAATAAGTTTGTCCTTTTCTCCTCCTTGAGAACCCCAGACCCCTTTCTCCTCCTCAGGGACCCCAGACTTCTTATCAACCTACTAAAGAATTGTCTCTCTTCCTCACACATGCACACACACAGTCAGGCCTCTGTATGCACAGGTTCTGCATCCATGCATTCAATCAACTGAGGATCAAAAATATTTGAAAAAAGTAAAATTCCAGAGTTTCAAAAAGCAGAACTTGAATTTGTCTCACACCAACTGTTTACATAGAATTTACANGGAAAGATTGAGGGCAGGAGGAGAAGGGGACGACAGAGGATGAGATGGTTGGACGGCATCACTGACTCGCTGGACATGAGTTTAGGTAAACTCTGGGAGTTCATGATGGACACGGAGGCTTGGTGTGCTGCAGTTCATGGGGTCACTGAGTCAGACACGACTGAGTGACTGAACTGAACTGAATTATATAGTGAAACCAAGAGATAAAATTAAGGATTTGGTATTTGCCGGTTCAGGGGAGGACTGAAAATAAGTATACACATTATGAAATCATTTTTTTGTTATATAGAGTTCTATTTAGAATCCATTATGAATAGTGTATAACATCTTAATTTCATTTAGAAGACAGGCTCACTTAATCAATAGTATATTAATAAATATTTTAATAAAAGATCATAATTTATTATAGAGTGTCTTCTTTCAAATAATCATACAAATTAACACTCTTTGGGCTAAATAAAGCAATGCAAATATGTTTAAAACTGATCTAAAATTAAGTTTTTCCCCATTAGAAAAAAAATCTTTTTAAAATTCTGAAAAAAATGTTTATCCTATAGAAATTATTCTCAAATTTCCCAATTTGCTATTTAAACAAGTAGAATTTTTCAAATTGCTTCAGTTGGAATCTTTATATTTTATTAAACATAAGATGTAAAGGTAGCAATACCTCAAGACTGAGAATAGGACCAACGGATATAGCCACAATTTGAAAAGTGTACTTCTTCCTGGTTCTCATTCAGGTACTAATATCAAACTTTCAACAGAAACACACATACTAAAAAACACTCCTACACAGCACCATAATCTTATGGAAGATTCACGAAATGTAGGTGTTTGCTATAGTTTTGTTCTTCTGCGTTTTTTTTTTTAGCAGCTATACTCCTTCAAATAGAAGCCTTGTCATTTAATCACTATATGATCCAATTAGTACAGATGGTTCACTTTGTATCATTTATCATCTGCAGACTGGGAGTGAAAGACTAACTTCTCTCTTCTAGAGTAAATGAATTATTCAAAGTTATTATTTGCCATAGTCAAGATTTTCTATAATATAATTTCAATAGATAATACTAAAATACATGTAACATTAAGATCCATGATTTTACCAAGAACCTAAATAAGCAAACAAAATACTGCCATTGAAAGAAAGTTTTTATCAAAACAAGGTATTACAATATATTTCCAAAGATTAAAACAGAAAATCTGGAAAAAAAAACTTTCATCCTATCATCAGATATTTATTTATACTTTAAAATAGCTTTTCCAATTGAAGAAAATTAATGTAAAAGAAAAGTATTTCAGTACTACCTCCTGTCCTGATACAGTCACATATTGTGCAGAGGGATTTTTTAGTATTTTTCGTATTTCTTGCAAATGTGTTTGGATCTTGTTGGTAACGTCTTGAATTTCATCTTTCCTCTTTTTTATTAAAGGGAAGTCAGAAAGGTCTTTGAATAATTCAGTTTTATCCCCAGTCCTAAAAAAAAATGAAAAAATGTAAATATATATATTTAAGCATATTACTCATACTAATTACCAATTATTTTTAAGAACATAATGAAAGGGATTTCTCTGGTGTCTTCTGGCTAAGACTCCATGTTCCCAATGCAGGAGGTCCAGTGGTCGATCCCCAATCAGGGAACTAGACTCCACAAGCTTCAACTGAAAGAGCCTGCATGCCATAACTGAGACCTGACATGGCCAAATAAATAAATATTTTTAAAAAACATAATGAAAGACCAAAGGGTAGGAAGTCAGGAGAACAAGATTCTAATCCCAGCTCTTCTGTAAATATTTATGGGTAAGTTTCTTAACTTCTTGGAAGACAGACGAAATTACCCTAACATCACTTTCATTTTGGAAGTTCATGATTGTCATGATGAAACCAAGAGATGGAATTCAACATTTGTTGTACATTCAGAAAATAAACACAAATGAAAATACTGTCAAATCTGTTTTCTTATACATAAAGTTCTTTGTGGGATAAAATGTAAAATGACTACTCCTTAAAGGATAACTTTACTTCTGCAGTGTCTACATATAAAGCAGACCATCTCTGGCTATCTAGCAAATAAGCACAAGATGCCATCTGCCATCTACTTTTGGATTAATCAACTGCTACTACTTGCTCAGCCTGGACTTCATCATCTGATACCTGAGGAAATACCATATTTGTTCTGTATGACAGAATTGACTAAATGCTAAGATTTATTTCCAGCTGTAATATAGAGCCTTTAGTATTCAATCACATTTCTATTTTGTTTTTTTTTTAAGTTTAAATTTTTATTTTTTTAGTCTGTTTTGCTTTACAATACTGTATTCATTTTGCCATACATTGACATGAATCAGCCACAAGTGTACCTGAGTTCCCAATCCCGACCCCCTCTCCCCCCTCCCTCCCCACACCATCCCTCCGGATCATCCCCACGCATCAGTCCCAAGCCTTCTGCAACGAAACTAGACCGGCGATTCGTTTCACCCATGATATCATTTCTAGTTTTATATGCAACTTCTACTATTCACTCTAAGGGAAGCTTAAGTATCCACATATCAGATGGTAAATATATTATTTTCACTACTAGAAAGGAAGAACTAAGGGTCTGCTACTTACTTGGCAGCTTGTTCATTGAGTATCTTTAAGTAATGCTCCACTGGACTGAGGAGTTCAGGAATTTCTAAAATAAATGTCTGGAGCAACTCTGACTCGACATGGGAATTCACAGCAGGTATTAGTGCTTGAAATTCTGACTTCAAGTGATACAGGGTTTTGACAATCAGGAAGAACTCTTGCGTAGAACACTGAAAAGAGAAATATGTTTTACCTAAATAGCATAAGATACATGAAAATGAAATTCAGTTAGTGGTCTTTTTAAAATTAGAATAAAAGAACATTTTAATTTATTGCATAAATGCTGCTGCTGCTAAGTCGCTTCAGTCGTGTCTGACTCTGTGTGACCCCACAGATGGCAGCCCACCAGGCTCCCCCGTCCCTGGGATTCTCCAGGCAAGAACACTGGAGTGGGTTGCCATTTCATTCTCCAATGCATGGAAGTGAAAAGTGAAAGGGAAGTCGCTCAGTCATGTCCGACTCTTAGCGACCCCATGGACTGCAGCCCACGAGGCTCCTCAGTCCATGGGATTTTCCAGGCAAGAGTGCTGGAGTGGGGTGCCATTGCCTTCCCCTTGCATAAATGAGTTAATTGAAATAAAGTATTGTTGATATGTCCTAAATGTTAAATCAACAGTTTATGTACTTTATAAGGTAAAGCTATAAAGAAAATTTGAGGCAGGGATAGGAAAACGAATACTTGTTCAGTATTTTTTCATTTTAAAATATGCTGCTCACATAACAAAAATACAGTAAACAATGTCACAAATAAAAAGGATAATTCTGGGAAAAATCTGCAAAATATTTAAGAAATAAAGGTAAAAATTCTTTCAAGTATAATGAGATTTTACAAATTGGAAAAGAAAAATAATTCAAAGAATAGTGGCTAAATGATCTGAATAAACTCATAGGAAAAAAAATGTCCAATAAGCACATAATTAACCTCACATATAATTAGGACAAGCAGATTAAAATGACAAGATAGCATTTTTCACTCATCAGAATGTCAAAGATTTAAAAGTTGATAAGAGCCAAGTCACACTGAGTATGAAAAATGATATTTTTATATACTATTAGTAGAGGCATACGGAGAAGGCAATGGCACCCCACTCCAGTACTCTTGTCTGGAAAATCCTGTGGATGGAGGAGCCTGGTTGGCTGCAGTCCATGGGGTGGCTAACAGTCGGACACGACTGAGTGACTTCACTTTCACTTCTCACTTTCATGCATCGGAGAAGGAAATGGCAACCCACTCCAGTGTTCTTGCCTGGAGAATCCCAGGGACGGGGGAGCCTGGTGGGCTGCCGTCTATGGGGTCACACAGAGTTGGACATGACTGAAGCGACTTAGCAGCAGCAGAAGCATAACCTTCTTGAAAAGCAATTTAGCATATATTTATAATACAAAGTGTAACACTCTTTGACTACAAAATTCCATTTTAGAGAATTTTAAAATATTTTTCACAAGTAGTAAAAAAAAATGTTTGTATCTGAATATTTATAGTAGTAGTTTTGGTAATAATATTAAAAAGATGAATAAAAAACAACCAGAAATTAAGATATTAGGAAAAATTCATTCAGTGTACAACTATAAGACAGTTAAAAAACACATCTGTAAATACTAATGTATAGATTAATATGGAACTTCATAATTTCAACATATAACTGTATATAGTATATTTTTACACTATATACCATAGATCTATTTTACACAGTAAAATTTCATTTGTGACTCTTTAAATTATATATGTTATTCTACAGGAGTTCGAGCATAATTTAACTTTCTCTAGTTATCTCTGGATAGTGGAGATGCCAGTGGTAAATGGATACTTTTTATTTTATACTCCTGCTCATTGGAAAAGATCCTGATGCTTGGAGGGATTGGGGGCAGGAGGAGAAGGGACGACAGAGGATGAGATGGCTGGATGGCATCACCGACTCAATGGACATGAGTTTGGGTGAACTCCGGGAGTTGGTGATGGACAGGGAGGCCTGGCGTGCTGCAGTTCGTGGGGTCACAAAGAGTCGGACATGACTGAGTGACTGAACTGACTGAACTGATACTGTTGTAATTTTGTAACATGAATGTGAATAATTTATACTTTTGGAGCTTTGGATAAAAAAAGTAGGCTAAACAAGTGCATCTAATTTCACTCTGTCTTGAAGCTATAGACCAAGATTGTTTTAAAAGACACGAAACTTCAAGAATAATTAAGAGAAAAAACAATGACAATAATCTCTTAGACGCTACAAAGTAAACAAACTAAGGGTAATTTGACTTAGAAGACTCTAGCTATTTGAATCTTAAGCTTGCCATGAGAAAAACTAGGACTCAACTTGAGTTACACCCAGAATCCTAAGACTCAGGAATTGGGGGCACAAATTATCTTTGAAAGTGGAAGCTGGGGATTTGGGAGCGGAGAAAACAATTGGCTAAGAGTGACTTATGCAGCAATTAAATCCCGCAATCCTCTATTTCTCTTCATGTCACTAAAGGGCCACCATTCTCCTATCCTACAAAGACTGTAGTGGACCCTTGGACAATGTGGAGGTTAGGGGTGCTGACCCTCCACACTGTCAAAACTCTGAATAGAACTCTGCAGTGAGCCCTCCATATCTGTGTTTCTATATCCATGGATTCAATCAGCCATGGATCACGTAGTACTGTAGTACATATTTACTGAAACAAATCTACTGTAAGAGGACTTGCACAATTCACACTCATGTTGTTCCAGGGTCAACTGTAGTTTTAGTCTCTGGAGAAGGTAAAACACAGGTATCTGAATCAGCTTCAGGCACAGTGAAGGATGAGAGTACCACAAAAAGCAAAGGATTTAGAGAATGATTCCAGATTGAATGTTGAGATTCCCAGCTGTCTGCACTGAGCTCACAGAACATTGTTAGCCAGTCAGAAAGCGTAAAGAGTCCCTGGGGAATCTCACAAGCCCAAGAGAAAAATTATAAAGACAGCATATGGCAGGAATTCTCCCCATAAATGGACCATCGAGTTCACGCAACAGTTTACCTCATAATCTGCAAGCCACATCCAACTACACAGAGCTTACTACCAGCGTTTTAGTTTCTTAGTCTTTAAAAATGATCAGACAGATTAAAAAATTTTAATATAAATTTATTTATTTTAATTGGAGGCTAATTACTTTACAATATTGTATTGGTTTTGCCATACACTGACATGAATCCGCCATGGGTGTACATGTGTTCCCTATTCTGAACCCCCTTCCCAGCTCCCTCCCCATCCCATCCCTCTGGGTCATCCCAGTGCACCAGCCCCCAGCACCCTGTCTCATGCATCGAATCTGGATGCATGAAATGATTCTAATATGAAATGTAACCACTAAAATAAACAACCAATTAATCAACCAGCAAATTCCAGAAGGAGTGGAACCTATATAGGCAGAAGAAAATGTTAACAATATCCTGTTAAACAGAGAATATTGAAATAAACAGAGAATCATGAATTAAGAATGGTATGTTGTGTACACCTGAGACGGAAAAAAATTAAAAAATAAAAAATAAATAAAAAAAAAAAAGAATGGTATGTTGTTATTTTAAAAGAAACATTCAGAGAAAACAAGAAAACAACCACAAAACTGCATAGATTAAACTGATAGTAGAAATAAAAAATTTAACAAAAGAGGTAGAAAATCAAGGTAATAAAATTTCCAAGAAGGTAAAGCAAAAGGGTAAAGAAATGGGTAACACAGGAGAAAGATCGATAATCAGTCCAGAAGATTCAAGAACTCAAATAATAGAGCTATAAAAAGGAGATAAATTATCAAAAAAATAATTCAGAGGTATGTCATATATATACAATGAAATACTACTTACCATTAGAAAAAATGAAATAACGCCACTTTGCAGCAACACAGACGGATCTAGAGACTATCATATTAAGTGAAGTAAGTCAGAAAGAGAAAGACAAATACCATATGATATCACTTTTATGTGGAATCTAAAAATATGACACAAATGAACTTATCTATGAAATAAAAACAGATTCACTGATGTAGAGAACAGACTTGTGGTTGCTGAGGAGGAGGGGGCCTGGAAGAGGGATGGATTGGAGTTTGGGATTAGCAGATGGAAACCATTATATGTAGAATGGATAAAAAACAAGGTCCTACTGTATTGCACAAGGATTATAATCAATATCCTGTGATAAACCATAAAGGAAAAGAATATATAAAAAAAGAATGTGAGTATATATACAACTGAATCAACTTTCTGTACAGCAGAAATTAACACACATTGTAAATCAATTATACTTCAATAAAAAATAATAATTTTGAATTTAGAATTACACATCTAAACTTTAAATAATAATTCAGAAAAATTCTCTAGAACTTGGTTGCCATATTGAAAAGCTCCAATACAATGAATTAAAACAGAACCGAATCACAGCTGATCATCATGAAATTTTAAAACATTAGAGACAAAAGACACAATCTTCCATTTCTAGAAGGAGAGAAAAAATAACCACCACAACAAAAAAATGTCACACAAAGCATCAGAAACCAGTATGACTTCAGACTGTTTAAAAATAATAGTAGAAGCTGTTGAAAAATACAGCACAAAATTCTAAAGGAAAATAATTTACAATGTAGAATTTTACACTCAACCAAAATACCAATCAAATGTGAGAGCAAAACAAAAACATTTCCAGACATCAGTGTTTCAAAACTTACTCCTAATACCCTTTCTCAGGATGCCTCCAGAGAATGTACCCCACCAAAATGGAGCAATGAACCAAGAGGAAGTCATGAAGTACAGAAAACAGAAGATTCAATCCAAGGGAAATAAAAGGAATCTAAAAAGATCGCTATTCAACAGGTACAGCAGGCAACAAGTCCAGGCTGGATCAGGTAGGAAGGCTCAAGAACATGAAATGAACAAGAATATTTGATGAAAATGAATACCTCAAGATGAGAGGACAACGCAAGTTTAAGTTAATGGTAAGTATACACCACAAATAGTATATATATATATGTGTATTTACAAATGGATGAATGTTAAGAACATATTTAGAAAGATAATTACTTATAAGAAATGAAGAAAACTGTACAAAAAAAAAAGAAGAAACTAGGTTCAACTGAACAAATAGTGAGTTCAGAATGTATCATAAAGCACCTCATATCCAGAAAGGCCGTGGCTCCCTGGGAAATATACATACAGGAAACTGCACTGTTGTATAAATATGGAGCCTGGAAATAATTTATAGCCTAGAATTGAACTCAAGTCACTTAATGGTATATTCTAATAAAAGTAAAGGGCCAAAAATAAACATTTTCAATAGAATTTCTGAATAATAATCTCATAATTATTGCAATTTGATAAGCAAAAAAGAAAAAAAAAGGAATTGGTTGTTCATGCTTAGATATGATATCAAGTTTAAGTGAGCAACAGAAATAAGGTGAAAGCCAGAAGTGCTTGCAACCAAGTCCTAAGTGTCCAGGGCAGGCTGCTCTCAAATTTCTTAAGCAAAATGACTCAATGGAGTCACAAGAAAGCTGAGAATAAGGGTAAAACAGCTGCTCTTGAAGTCATTCATGTTCAACCCCATTTTTGGCGGCAAGCTTCTCTGTGGAAGTGCTTCAGAATACATGCGCAAGAGCAGAGGCAGATCATCACAGGACTGGAAGAACCCCAACCTAAGCCCCACACTGAAAACATGGAGTTGGGCTTCTAGCAGTCTAGCGAAGAAATTAACTATAAAACCTACAAAGTCTGGAAACCCTCTCCTTTCAACATTTACTAAGTGCTACACCCTTAGCAGTTATGTATCATTTTCTTACAAAAGTTATTATAGCTACTGAGCAGTTAATGTGAACTTCTATTACTAGCACTATTTTCTGAGATTTAAATTTGAAGTCTTACTATCAAAAGAAATGTTTATTTCAGAGTCGGCCCACTTGGTATCCTCTATTATCATCATAAAAATACCTATTTGTGCCTATTCCGCGGCACTTTCTACACAGCCAGATGGCCTAAGCCTACCACTTCCACAATATTCAAACAGTGTTCCTTAACATTTTCGGAATTTCACAAAATTGGCACAATCTGTACCCAGGATATCACTCACCACTTGGTGCATACAGCAGAAGCTTATTTAGAGTAATCTAATGATAAAGAACAGACATGCGTTTTATGGTATGCTCCAAGAGCCAGCTAACTAATCTATAAAAATGTGGTTTAAAGCACTCAGACTTCCTAAAGCTGGTCTATACCAAATCATTTGTAATCTTCACTTTTCAAATCAATCCTTAGGCATATTCTTGTACAAACACTAAAACAGCAATAAAGGAACACCTTCTGAGTGAGTCACAAGTTTCATCAGTGTAAGCTGAAAGTCTAAAAAGTCATTCCTGTTCTGCATATTGGTTACTTTTAAAAGAAATTAGATTCTATTCTGTATGATCTCACTTGGATGTGGAATCTAAAAAACCAAACAAAAAACCTGAATTAGTAGATACAGAGCACATATTAGGGGTTGTGGAACATGGTTATGTGGGCAAAATGGGTAAAGATGGTCAAAAGGTACAAACTTCCAGCTGAAATAAGTCCTGGTGATGTAATGGCATGGCAATCACAGTTACTAATACTGAATTGTGCATATTTGAAAGTAGCTGAAGAGATCTTAAGAGCTCTCTCTCATCAAGAGACAACAAAAAAGCTTTGCAACTTTACATGGTAAAGGATGCTAACTAGAGACTTATTGTAGTGATCATATATATTGAATCCTTAGGTTATATACCTGAAACTAAAATAACGTTGGATATCAATTATACCTCAGTTAAAAAAATATTAGATTCTGACATTTACCAGAGTTTTAAACATTTATAAGTACACCAACTTTATGAAATGCAAATAATAAAGTACAGTTTAAAGAGAAGCAGGAAGGCATAATAGAAATCACCACAGTAATAAACGATGATGCCATCTTAATGCCATGGATTCGATGATTCAGCTCTTTTGATTAGCCACTGATAATTTTTCAGCTTTGCTCCTACCTTCTTCTGAGAAAAACAAAAATCTCTAACATCTGTCAGTGAATCCTTTTTAGTAGTGAAGGCGATGTGTTTAGAGATCTGCTGCTTAATAAAGGGTAACAAGCATGGATTATCAGCCCCTGGGTCAAGGTCAAAAACAAAATAACAGATGGTATGTCATCCATTCTGTAACATCAAAAATGTCAACCGTAATACTTCCTACTACCGGAACAGCCTCTACTCTCGCCAGCAATACAGAAACTCAGCAACTTCCCTGGCAGTCCAACGGTTAAGACTTCACCTTCCAAAGCGGGGGGTATGGGCTGGATCTCTGGTTGGGGAGCTGAGATCTCATAGGCCTCATGGCCACAAAACCAAAAGATAAAATAAAAATAGTATCGTAACAAATTTAGTAAACACTTTAAACACAGTACACATCAAAAAAAAATAATCTTGGGCTTTCCTGGTGTCTCAGTGGTAAGGGGTTCTCCTGTTGATGCAAGAGACACAGGTTCAATCTCTAATCCAAAAAGATCCCACAGGCTGCAGAGTAGCTAAGCCCATGCACCACAATTGCTGAGCCTGTGCTCTAGAGCCCAGGAGCTACAACTGCTGAAGCCCACGCACCCTGCTCTGCAACAAGAGAGGCCACTGCAATGAGAGCCTGAGCACTGCAGCTAGATGGTAGCCCCTCCTTGAGGCAACTAGAGAAAAGCCTACGCTGCAGCGAACACCCAGCACATTCCAAAATAAAAATAAATAAATAAATGGGTTTTTTTAACTCTTGGGGAAAAAAAAAATAACTCGAACACAGTGCATCAACCAATGGAACAATAGATGCCAATCCCATAATCAAGGCATATATTTTTTCCCTAGGGATCAGTATCTCTCAATTTTGACTTTTTCTTTCTTTTCAAATTTAGCTGAACCATATGGAACAGTTACATAAGTCCTCCTGGGCACTGCAAGTATTTTCAGAAGCAGTAGTTATTATTCTAGTAAAACACTGTAAAGGAAAAAGGCTTAAAAAGGTAAAGACTAATAGAAAATTGGTCACAACTAAGGTTTTTCCAGTAGTCATGTATGGATGTGAGAGTTGGGTTATAAAGAAAGCTGAGCACTGAAGAAGTGGTGCTTTTGAACTGTGGTGCTGGAGAAGACTCTTCAGAGTCCCTTGGACTGCAAGGAGATCCAACCAATCCATCCTAAAGGAAATCAGTCCTGAATAGTCATTGGAAGGACTGATGCTGAAGCTGAAACTCCAATACTTTGGCCAACTGGTGCAAAGAACTGACTCATTTGAAAAGATCCTGATGCTGGGAAAGATTGAAGGCAGGAGGAGAAGGGGACGACAGAGGATTAGGTAGTTAGATGGCATCACCAACTCTACAGACATAGCTTGAGTAAGCTCCGGGAGTTGGTGATGGACAGGGAAGCCTAGCATGCTGCAATCTATGGGGTCACAAAGAGTCAGCCACAACTGAGTGACTGAACTGAACTAAAAGTTTGGGCACATAAAAACTGTTCTAAAACAAAGGTCACATCTCACGATACCTGGCAAACAAATGCAGTATTGCCTCACAAATCGATTGCTTCTCTGAGGTGCCCACCAGTGTTTTTGGGGAGAAGCTTCGAGAACAAGTTGATGAGCAGCTGTCCTTCTACGAGACTGGGAAGATTCCCCGAAAGAATCTGAATGTCATGAAGGAGTCAATGGTTCAGGCAGAGGAAGCGGCTGCTCAAGAAACAGGAGAAGAAATGCTTGAAGGAAAAAGAAAAGGCTGGCTGCAATTGCCCTGGCTTCTTCAGAAAACAGCAGTGCCCCGGAGGAGTGTGAGGAGACAAGTGAAAGACCCAAAAAGAACCAAAAGCAAAAGCCCCAGGAGGCTCTTCAGGAGAATGGAGTGGAAGACTCATCTGTCTCTTTTTCTAAACCCAAGAAAGAGAAATCTTTTTCCAAGGAAGAGCTAGTTAGTAGTGATCTGGAAGAGAGAGCTGGTACTGGAAGTCTTCCCAAGAGGAAGAAACCTTTTCGCAAAGAGGAAGCAGTTACTGACCCTGATAAGTCAGAAAAACAGAAGTTCCCCAAGAAAAAGCAGAAACTGTCTTGCAAAGAGGAGCCACTCAGCAGTGGACCTGAAGAGGCTGCTGCCAGCAAGAGCAGCAGCTCCAAGAAAAAGAAAAAGCTCCGAAAACTATCCCAGGAAAGAGAATGGACATCTTCCTAGTGGGGTATAAGTTAACAGAGGTATTCCCCATCCCATCCCCTAGGGCCCAATACAAAAAATAAAATTAAATTAAAAAATTAAAAAAATAAATTTATAAAAACTGTTCTAAAAAAATTATTAAATTGGCAAGGATTTACATTTGGGCAAAAAATAAAAGTTGCTTACATAGGGACAGCCAGGAAAAAAGATCTAACAGTATTCAAAACTGCTGCTACATCAAAAATGGCAGTGTCCAAAAATGTAAGCCACTAAAACCCAGTCAAGGACCCTGGTTTAAATATGAATTCCATCACTTATGAGCAAGTTATTAACCCTCTTCTTAGCACCATTTTAGCCAAGGTAATGCAAGTTGTCATAGCATTATATAAAGACAGCAATATACATAATTTCCCACCAGTAAGAAAATAATAAATCTTCTCAATCTCACAAAGTTTTTTTTTTTTTTTACAAGAGTCTAACATATGTGAATGACTTCTGTAGTAGGTAAGGCACTATAAAATGTTTATTAACAATTACAAATATCACCAACTGATAATTTTTTTAATTTTAGGCATATTTTGAAGATAAATTATTTCTCTAACAAATCTCACTTGTTACTGTTATGATTTAAACTGGAAAGCTTAGGTGATGAAAATCAAAATAATGTGTTTCACTTAGCTTCAATATCCAAACTTGTCTGCATATTAATAATACCACAAATATTTTACAAGCAGATTTTTCCTTTGGTTAAGTCAAATAAGAAGTTGTTGTAAGGTCAAAAGAAATAATGCATCTCTTCTTAAAGTAGCTAGTCTAAGTAAACTCCTTACACTTTGATGATGGTCCATACTTTGAGGATGAAATAGGAGAATATCCTGTATTAGAACAGCCTCTATGTGTTGCTGTAGTTAACAGAAGTGGGCAAATAATGCAAAAATTGGAATAACCTCAGTCTGTGCAATTAAAATCTCTAAGGATTCTCTTATGTTATCTGTAAGATTTTACAAAATAAAATAACAATAAAGCTCTGTGAAGTTTCCTATTAATATCTGGTACCTTCTGGTGGCTCAGAGGGTAAAGCGTCTGCCTGCAATGAGGGAGACCTGGGTTCGATCCCTGGGTCAGGAAGATACCCTGGAGAAGGAAATGGCAACCTACTCCAGTACTCGTGCCTGGAAAATTCCATGGATGGAGGAGCCTGGTAAGCTACAGTCCATGGGTTCACAAAAAGTCAGATGCAACTGAGCAACTTCACTCCATCCTCGAGCTGAAGAAAATTAACAATTTTAGAAGATGTGATTTCTATCACACTTACTTTTTTGTGATAAATGCTACAGAGTCCTCTCTCTATGTCAGGCAATTTACGTAGATGATTTTCTATCTGACCAAACACACTGGATTCTGAATGGAGAACTTCAGATACAGCATCAAGTCGAGCATTTATTTCCCTGTGGGAACAGAGAAATGGCAATTATCAAATAAGTTAGGAACTCAGAATGTAGGCATTTCTCACTCTAAAGCCCAGTACCGTGACAGCAGCCACTTAGAAAAGCACAAAGGAGATTTCATCCATACCTGCAGCCCTTCTCTGCCCCTTATCGCTGGAACCAAAGACCAGGTATCACACTAAGAAAGTCATTAAACAGATGGGGCAAAGATGGGCTCCGTAAGTTTTCCTTCCTCCAGAACAAACACACAGACTACACTTCCCAGCCTCCGCTGCAGTGAGGTATAGCCACGTACCCAAGTTCTAGCCAATGAAATACATGTAGGAAGGATTACATCACTTGTAGTCACGGCCCATAAAACCTCCTGCAGTATTTCACATTCACTCTCTCTCCCTTTGCCAACTAGATGTTGAACCCAGGGCTATTCTGTGAGCCACCTCACCTGTTGACTCCATCAGCATAAGTCTGTGAGAAGAGCAGAAAACCTTCCACCCCACATCCTCTATCAAATGAACTTTTCATTAGCAAAAAATAACCATTTCTTTTGCATTTAAACCAATGAGATGGAAGGTCAGAGGATAAAACATCAGGACCTCAGGAAACTATATTCAGTATCAGGTGATAAATTACATAACAGAAAAGAATATGAAAAGAAGGGGTGTGTGTGTGTGTGTGTGTGTATATGTGTGTGTGTGTGTGTGTGTGTGTGTGTATAAACTGAATCACCTTACTGTACAGCAATAATTAACTCTATATTGTAATTCAACTACAATAAAAATTTTTTTAAAACATCAGGAGACATGGGAGGCCAGGATTGCAGCATTTTATCAATGGCTACACCTTAAGTGATGGGTCACTTGGTAAGAAATGGTGAGACTGTCAACTCAACATGGAAGCATGACTAATGTGTCCCAAATGAGATAAAACCCATCCAGCACCTATACATGTCAAAGGCCTATACTAGGTATAATGGCCATACATGAAAAAACTGAAATAAGTAAACATATCTAGTAGAAAAATGGGCCCTCAGTAAATGTTCTTTTCGATCAATGAATGAATGACAACAAGCAAGCAAATGAAAAAACGAACTGACATTTGAGGGGAAATGGGGACATCAGCTACTGAATGCACTCTATGAAAATTCTTTTGATATCACACGCACTGATGTAAAGGGCGACCTGACATCGGAATCCTGCCTAGATGACTATTAAACTGTTTTACAATTAATTGAGAGTTTTTATCTCTTACCCCTATAATTGGGGTTTCCAGGTGGCTCACTGGGTAAAGAATCCACCTACAATGCAGGAGACACAAGAGATATAGGTTTGATTCCTGGGTCAGGAAGATCCCCTGGAGGAGGAAATGGCAACCCACTCCAATATTCTTGCCTGGAGAATCCCATGGACAGAGGAGCCTGACATCCTCACAGTCCATAGAATTGCAAAAGAGTCAGACACGACTTAAGTGACTGAACACAACACCACGTCCCTATAACTCTGCTGTGAAGTCAAGCTTGTTCACAAAGCAGAGGCTAACTGCAGGTATCATTTTTTGTTCCACTTTTCTCTAGCTCATCCTCTGCTGTGTAGAACAGGCCTGTGGTTTCACGTGAAAAAGCAGAACAAGCCAGAATTTTGCAGACACACAGGCTGATTCTTCCATTCTCAATGCTGTGGCCTCTTAAATCTCCAGTTTTTTCCATTCTATTGCCTCTACACTAGTCTAAGGAAATATGACCTCTCACAAAGAGAAGTGTTCTACCAACACAGCCTCCAACTTTTCTCCTCACGTCCACCTCTGTCCCTTTTCCCAATCCATTCTCCAAAGCACAGCCTGAGCAGTCTTCCTAGAACCCAAACCTGTCCATGCCTTACTTCTGCCTTAAGCTCATCAACGACTTGCCATTAATCTTAGCTTCAAATCCAGGATCCTTAAATGACTTGCTTCCCTCACAAGTCTCGTCTGAGATCACCTGCTCCTCTCTTCCTCTCACTCCAAGCTTCAGTCAGACTGATCTTCTTCCAACATCTTGGTCACCCCAAGTTCTCTGACATCATGGCTTTCTCACCTGCTCCTCACTCTGCCTTGAAGACTGGTTTCCCTTTTCCTCCTGCCTACCACCTTCCACTTTGTTTGGCAAACTCCTTCTCATTCTTCCTCTGAAAGGGCTTTCTAGACTTACTAGAACTAGATTTCATCCTTTGCCATCCTTTTCCATACAACTCTGATTTCTTTCTATAGTGAAACTTACAACCGTATTTATTCTCCACTGTCTTCACCACTCGACAGTAAGCTCAGTGAGTGTGAGAGTGTGTTTGTGGTCAGTCATATCCTACTCTTTGTGACCCCATCGACTTGTAGCCCACCAGGCACCTCTACCCATGGGATTTTTCCAGGCAAGAATACTGGAGTGGGTTGCCATTTCCCCCTCCAGGGGATCTTCCTGACCTAGGGATTGAACCCACATCTCCTGAGTCTCCTGCATTGGCAGACAGATTCTTCACCACTGAGCCACCTGGGAAGTCCTAAGCTCTGTGAGAATGGGGATCATTTCTCCAATAGTGTTAACTGATCATGATACACATTCAATAAGTAGCTGCTGAAATCAACTGAATTTTGAAGACTACATGTAAAATAAATCAAGATGAGGTGAAAAAATTTAAATTAAGATTGTTAGGGTAAAACATTGATTTATTTTATCACAACATTTACCCCCAAATGCTACACAAAAATAAAGTTTTATTTTAATAGCTCACTCCTGCACAAATGAAAGAAGATACCAATTGAAATAGACCAAGTTAATGCTGCAGATGGTATGAGGACAGATAAAATAATGCCATCTGTGAATGTATAAGACAGCCAGATAGCTCCTCTCTCAAAAATTATAAAGGTTGTCTGAGATATGGAAAGATAAAAGCAAAAGAGGTTAATAAAAACTTAAATCATATTTATGAAGTCTTCCAAAAGACTTTTTTAAAAAATATTTTCTTGGAAAATACACAGGTAGTGGCTTTTATTTTAGCATTGTGATAGCACAGACAAAACCTTGTTCTGAATCATTTTCATATTAACCCAACCTTCACTTGTTAGGGAGATTAACAGCTCAGAGGTAAAGAGCTTGAGCTAAGAATAGAAATAACCTCAGTTCAAATCCACGTTCTTTCATTTACCAGTTATTTAGACTTGCCCTAGTTTCTCCATCTATAAAATGGGAATAATAATGGTCCCTAACTCATATAGAATTGTTATAAGAATTCAATGAAATAATACATATTAAGCACTTGGCAGACTGCCTGACACACAATAACTACTCAATACTCGCTGTTACCACCACTATTGCTACAGACACCTTTGGTGGTGATGTAGTCACTCAAAAGATTGAGTTCTCCTCTTTACAACCCTATGGACTGTAGCCTGCCAGGCTCCTCTGTCCATGGAATTTTCCAGGCAAGAATATTGGAGCGGGTAGCCATTTTCTTCTCTGGGGGAACTTCCCGATCTAGAGATTGAACTCTGGTCTCCTCTATTGCACGTAGTCTCCTGGATTGCAGGCAGATTTCTTTAGCAAGTGAGCCACCAGGGAAGCCACAGACACCTTTATTTGGTTATGAAATTTGTTTGGTAGGTACTACGAAGAACAGCACAGGGGAGGGAGAAACAACACCCAAAACATAAGCTGGGATACAACTATGTTTAGACAAGCCTCTAGGCACAGATACAAAATGGTATTTTGTGCAAAGTGAACAAGGAAGGACTACACCAGAAAGGCCAGTCCTAGCATCTTAAGTGCTAAATCTGACTGGTAGTAGTGACCTGAAGTACTGTACTGAGACTTGATAGGAGGGACATTGAGAAACAATGCCATAACCAACAACAAATGTATAACCCAGTCAGAGAGAACTGGAGAGGGTGTGAGGCACTATTTATCATGAATTTCTCATCACTGGGGAGGCCATACTTCCACTTTTAACTCCAATAAGCAGACCAGAAGGCAAATCAGTAAAANAAAAAAAAAAAAAAAAAAACTCCCAAGCTTTGTGGGGTATGGGCCTGAATGATAAAAAAAGACACAAAAAATTCAAAAGACATTGTCAAAAGAAAGCAGATGAAGAACAAAACAGGTAGGGAAATTAGAACTTAAATCAATTATTTAATTTCCATTATTTTACAGGTGATCTTTCTTTGCTCCCTTGACCTCTATAGGATTTTTATCTCTGATTTAGAATCATACAGAGTTTCATTGCAATTTAGGAAATTGTGGATTTCTTGTTTCTTTTCAATTGCACTTTGGATTCAGTTGTGCTTTCTCTACCTAAAGATTCGCATCTTTCATGAAATGTGAGAAACTCTCACCTTTCATTTCTTTGAACACTCTTTCTCTTTTCCTTCTACTGGAAATTTGATGAGGATTATGTCAGACCACCTAATTCTTGATTTGTCTTTTAGTCTCTTTTATCTTTGCTCACACTGCCTTCTGCGCTACACTCTGGGTAATTTCTTTAGATATTATCTTGGATTTCAGTTATTTCACCTCCTCTAGTCTAACCCACCAATCGTTTCTTTTCTTTTTTTTTGAAACTATTATTTTAATAAGGAATCCAGTTCCATGACTCATGAAGTTCAGGCTGAGTTAACAGTGATGAGTTCTGGAGATAATGACATTCCACTCTGGACCTTCTGCCTCTGTTAGAGCAGGCAGGTAGCTAAAGATGAACAGAGAAAGGGGGGTGCAGGCCAAATTGCAGAAGACCATACATCTTATCAACAATGGGAGTTGGAGTCCTTGGGCATACAAAGGGAAGAAGGAACCTCTGGACTGACGTGAAACCACACATTTTGGGGTGGCAAGTGTCCTAGAGGCCAACAAAGAAAGGTGGGAAAAGGAGGGAATCTCTGGCATCTGAATGTAACATCTTTTGTTCATCATGTTCTTATTACAGTAAAATTAGCCTTGAAGATAAGAAGTTCCCATCATGCACTGATACCATGATACTTCCGATCAAGACTAAATAAGGACAAAATTCCCCCCTCACCTCAGGAAGGTGGAGCTGGGATGAAAATCAGAGCATACAACTCCAAACCCCTCCCTCCCCAATGAATATTCTGCTCCTTCATTTCTATACCTCATATAATCACATTGCCAAACAAACTCAGTGCAGCTACTCACCTGAGACTGCCCACTCTCCACTTAAAAAGTTCTCACTTTGCTTTCCTGACCTCTCTGTCTTGTCTCTGAATTCTTTCTGCCACCTGACAAGAACCTACTCCCCAGTAATACCTCAACTGAAAACCCAGACTCATGAGGCCTCAATCCCTGCCCCTCTATTCCTGGAAGATGCCAAAGCCAACTATGTAAAAGGTTTTTTCAGAAGAGGAGACGACTTTTGTCCTCCCAGAAAAAAAACCCTCTCCTTTGCTTTATGAGGCAGGTAGCAATCCCAAACCATGGACAGGCTGGGACCTGCGCAGGCCTCAATCCTACCCATTGTTTATATTAATAAAAGCTACATGGAGTTGTTTTTAAAAATCAAACTGATTTCTTCTGATGGTATTTTTGTGCTGTTTTGATTCCCTTTTGTGTTTCTTTTAATTTGGTGGTTCAATATTCATCTTTCTAATCTCACTATCTGAAGGTCTTGGGATTCTATGTCTAGTGCTCATAACTTCCACTAACTCACACTCATATTTTGTAACTATGGTTTATGAACTTATGGCAGTCTTCTCTTTGAAATTCCTAGGAGGCCTAGATGAGAGTGCACACCTTCTGGGAGGATCTGTATTTGCTTTTACTAGGAACCATAAGGCACGATGGGACAATTATAAATAAATTTCACAACTTGGAGACTGCCAGATCACAGGGATAAGACGAATCAGAATAATGAAACTGGGTGTAAAGTTGGCTTGTTACATATTCTTGGAAACTTGGCAACTACAGAACAAAGCAGAGACCAGCTCAAGGTTCCTGCACAGAAGCATCCCTGAAGATGCTGGTTAAACCATATGCAATAACAGGGCAGACATTTGGGTAAGAGGCTTTTAGGGCCACTTTTTTCTTGGTGGCAGCAGAACCACTCTTCACTTTCACTCACATCCACACAGTAAAGGCAAAGAGGCAGGGGGTCAACACCCATCAATCACAGCCCCCAGGTAGGCTTAACCCACACTCTTCCATCCCACTTGTGAGCAGTACTGTGTCTCACTGGACTGAGTAAGATTAGAATCGCCACAGGTGAATGTTTATAGGCAGACTCATGGATCATGGGAAACCACAAAGAATAAATAGGGCTTTCTTGTGCAGTTAACTTCAGGAAGTTCCAGAGTTAAAAATGGCACTTAGTCTTGCTAAAATAAACGAAATGTTAAGTGGAGCAAACATATAATATTCTATTAGGTTGTCACTTAGACTAGGGCTATGTGGCGCTAGCAGTAAAGAACCTGCCTGCCAGTGCAGGAGACCTAAGAGACACAGGTTCGATCCCTGGGTGGAGAAGATCCCCTGGAGTAGGAAATGACAACCCACTTCAGTATTCTTGCCTGGAGAATCCCACAGACAGAGGAACCTGACGGGCTACAGTCTATGTGGTCACAAAGAGTCAGACACGACTGAAGCGACTTAGCATGCATGTATGCATATGAATTAGAGATACAAATGCTAATACCCCAAACATAAGGGTTTACCTTCAAGAAAAGGTTCAAGAGGGAGGGGACACATATATCTATGGCTGATTCATGTTAATGTATGGCAGAAACCAACACAATATCGTAAAGCAATTATCCTCCATTAAAAATAAATAAAATTTAAAAATTATTCAAGAGAATTAACTATCAGTAACATATACTTAGTGCTCTAGAAAATTACACGGAAATCTAGTCCTGGACCTACTTCCTAATATCAACAAGCTTCAATTTTCTTAAATATTTATGTGATTTAAATTAAATTCCAAGAATAAACTTAGCATGCTTAATTCTCTTAAGCAACTTTCTAAAAATCGAATTGAATTATAAAAGCATTCTTCATTTGTTCTAACTGCATTATTGAGCTAGACAGTGAAGAGCAAGCATTTTATTTAAGGTGTTAAAGTTTCCTTCACTTTCAGCTCCTCCTCACTAGAAGATTATACCTTGGTCAAATTAGACAAGAAGCTCCTTGAGAATAGGAACACTGTCTTGTCATTGAGATTAAATCATACAAAACTTTAAAAACCTGTCTTATACTACTAAGTGTTAATGGGCACTTGGTCAATCAGAACAGAAAGCTGAGCTCCGTAAATCCCCAGGACTGGGTCAACTTAAAGCATTAAATAAGAGAAAGGTTGTGATCCAAGCCTGACCACACACAATGACAATGCTCAACAGCTAATGGTTGTATGATTCCGAGAAAGACTCACACAGAGAGTCCACCTACTCACCAGAAGCCCTTGCACATTCTCCAAAATCCTGACTATAGCTACAGGCAAAAGACACAGCACATGAAGTACCAGATTCCGGAGAATGGATGGGACGTATACTGGAAACTGACAACATGGGCACAGAGCCTCCTTCCTTTCACCACTGGAAGCCCCCAGCCAGGTCATCTCCCCAGTCAGGACTGACTTCCCATCTTTCTAAAATAAGATGAGATGAAAAATAAATGCTCTGGAGTCTAACATGGGCTTTCCAGACAGATGGGCTTGAGTTTGCATCTCACTATGGGCTTCTCTGGTGGCTCAGAGGTTAAAGCATCAGCCTGGAATGTAGGAGACCTAGGTTCGATCCCTGGGTCGGGAAGATCCCCTGGAGAAGGAAATGGCAACCCACTCCAGTACTCTTGTCTGGAGAATCCCATGGAGGGAGGAGCCTGGTAGGCTACAGTCCATGGGGTCGCAAAGAGTCGGACACGACCCAGCGACTTCACTATGGTCACCTGATCAGGATGGTGGTGAAGGGTGGTAGCAGTACCATTTAAAAAATATATATATATGTATATGTGTATATGTATACTTTCTCTATATTATTACTTTCTAAAAATAAAACACTGCAAACACACAGAAAACACTCCCCCATCCATNCAGCGACTTCACTATGGTCACCTGATCAGGATGGTGGTGAAGGGTGGTAGCAGTACCATTTAAAAAATATATATATATGTATATGTGTATATGTATACTTTCTCTATATTATTACTTTCTAAAAATAAAACACTGCAAACACACAGAAAACACTCCCCCATCCATTTTTCTTTCCCTTTCCTCTCTCCCAGAAGTAACTATTTTCCTGATGTTATTAAACATTCTTTCTACTTACTGTTCTCATATTTCTGCCACTTATGTCTGAAACCCGAAACAACACATGGTATTACTGTGTGTTACAAAATTTAGATAAATGGGTCATCGTGTCTTATGTCGTAAACATTACTTTTATGAAATTTATACATGTTGAAAGATATAGACTTGAGTCATTCATTTTAACTGATATACCGTATTCTAATGTATGACCAGGTAACTATTTTAGCACTCCCCTCCTAATAGCCACGTTGCTTCCAATTTGGGGGTATTATAAAGTCCACAGCCACCTTCTTGACTGTGTGACTGATGCCAGGAACCACACTAACCCTTTATGCAGACCATCTCATTTGGTCCCCGTAACATCACTACAGGGTAGGTGGTGTGCCGGGGTCCAGCCCCAGCGGGGCCAGGGTGATTCAAAGGGGAGACGGATAGGCAAGGAAAAACTTATTCATTTAGAAATATAAGATTAGATTAGGAAATAATAGTATAGTGGGAAAATTAAGATGGAGAAAAGAGGCTGAATAACTTGGTTTACTGGAAAGCCAATAAAGTTCCAGATAAGGAGTTTGCACCATCTACATTGGGCTACCGGCGTTCGTTTGAATATCGGAGAGTGCCCNGTTGAAAAAATGAATTCAATATAATTTATTTAATTTTAAAAGGTCTTAGGAACAATGGCTTACCAACATGACATTCACTTATAAGAAACCAGAGACCTACACTGAAGAAGCTTCCTGCCTAAATTAGAGAAGTGATAAAAAGCATAAGTCATAACACATAAGAAGCATAACCTATTTATACGGGCCAATGTGGTTTCAATAGAGTAAAATCTGATCTCAATAATCCAAGTGAATTCTTTGAATCAGTCAATAAGAATAGGGTCAAAGCCATTCATACTTTCTAGAAAGTCACTAGAAAATCCCACACCAAAGAAGTCATTTTGCAGAATAAAAAGTAGTGTGAGTGGAAAATCCTCTGAAACTTGAAACACTTGGTCCTGAATTTATGGAACTGTGATTGCACTGGGAATTAAAATAGACCAAAAATATAAAATATATATAAATATTTATAAAAATATAAAGGGATTTAAGAGAATTCATGGATGACTGACAAATAATGGGCTCTTGAAAAACTTAGGGAAACCCACCTTACATTGTGCTGAATTCCCTTGTCAACAATAATTTTTCTATGATCTCACGATAGAAGAAAACTAAGCCCTAAACTAACCTTTGGTTGCCAATGTCAGAGACAGAATATTAGCCTGGATAAACTGACATGATCAGCCTGGCACCTAATGTTAGCATTAAAACAACAACGACTATACAGCTGAACAACTGACTAATCAGCTAAAGATTTTCTCTAGGAATTTGGAATAGGTTGCAAGTGCAATGAAGATTTAACTGGAATTCTTCTGAAGTCAGTTTTAATCGATTAGACAGCTTAAAGTTTTAAAACTATGACCTAAAATAAAAAGGGCAAAAGCAGCAGCTTTATGTGCTTGTTTTCAGCTATATACGCATTAGGATGGTCTAATGTTCATACTTGAAAGCACTGGAACTCAATGCATGGACTGCTTTCTCTCAGCCTTTCTGGAAAGGGAGGATCCCAGAAAGAATATGATCAACCCACAAGAAACATACAACATGGTCTACTGAATTCATCTCAAACTAATCCTCTTTATACAAAACAAGTTTAACAACAGAAATAAAAATTTTCATTTACAGGAAAAAGTCTGCTAGTAAGTCTGTTTCTGCTGAATATTTCAACCAATCAAAAAAAAAAAAAAAATAGTAAGAACGGTGTGGCTCAGCCAGAAGGCAATGCTTCTTACATTGCTGTCCAAAGACTGCCTGCTCTTGTTCCATGAAGCATCTTTATCTCATACAAATGCTGGTCCAAAGCAGAGACTTCCATTTTCAGAATTTTATCTCTACCTAGTCAGCTTTCACTACCTGAAGGTCTTTATGGTCAAGAAAAGAAATCATAATAACCCACTAAAACCTTAAGTGATCTAGTAATTATCATCAAAACAGTATTTTAAAGCCTATGACCAACAGTGACAACATCTGCTGCTGCTGCTAAGTCACTTCAGTCGTGTCCAACTCTGTGCGACCCCATAGACGGCAGCCCACCAGGCTCCCCCATCCCTGGGATTCTCCAGGCAAGAAGACTGGAATGGGTTGTCATTTCCTTCTCCAATGCATGAAAGTGAAAAGTTTTGAAAGTGAACTCATTCAGTCGTATCCGACTCTTCGCGACCCCATGGACTGCAGCCTACCAGGCTCCTCCGTCCATGGGATTTTCCAGGCAAGAGTACTGGAGTGGGGTGCCATTGCCTTCTCCAACAACATCTGCTATCCTTTGCCAAAGATGGCTATTTACTAAGCCAGCATAAAATGCAGCCCTGAGTGAGGCTGTTGTGCAGTTTAAAAGAGACGATGCACAGCGCTTGCTACATGATAGAGCTCAAAAACGGCAGTTAGGATTACTATCTTATTCTGTTCCTTACAGCAGCCCTGTGAGAAGCTATTGTACTACTTACTGCAAAGGTGAGAACGCGGTGTGCCAGGGCTGATGGGCTATGGCCTTAGTGAGACGGACTCAGCTGACAGAGCCCACTCATACAGCACCAGCACCACCCACCCTTTGCTCAGTCCATCTGGGAAGCTGTTCAGGATGGAGTCAGTGGTGATCTTACCTTTAGGCTCTCTTCAGCTGTGAAACATTGAGCAAGTTATTGAAACTCTCTGAGTCTCTTTACTCATCTCAAGGATCTACCTCAGAAGATGATTTGAATATTAAATACTGGGTCAGACCAAAAGCACAGTAGATAACAGAACTCAATCATTCAGTCAACATTACTGGAACTCCTACTAAGTGAGAGGCACAGGTCACAGCACCCAAATCTATCTGCAAGTCAGAATCATCTAGGGAGCTCTTAAAAATTCCAACTCCTAGGCCACACTAATAAGTCACAATATGTGGGGGCAGGATACAGCTGTAAGTATTTTGAAGCTTCCCAGATGACTTCAATGTGCAGACAAGCTTGGAGACCACTATGCTTAGGCACTAGATTCACTGACCTTTCCTGAAAGCTCTCCTAGTTTACTCTTCTACTCTCTTAAACATCTCACACCTAAGCCCTCTTTCAGATTCCTACTGCTCCTTCTCTGGCTCAGGTTCTCAGAACCTCTCTGTGAACTTGCTAACTTGTCCCCTGCCCCTCGCTACTTCCTCCATCACCTACACCCACCAGCTCTGATCCATCACTCCCGTGTACAGAACCATTGGATTAACTTCCTCTGGCTACTAGCTCCTCAGCCCAGCCTGCAAAGCCCTCAACAAAAGGCAGTGCCCCATCTTCCTAATTCCTCTCTCCCTACACCCTATGCTACTGATGACCCAAACCAAATGATTACCTCACTCTCCCCAGGTAGATCCCATGTCTTTCAACTGCAAAGACTCATTCTTAGGAACAAGGGGAAAATCCTCATGATATTAGACAGTCCATCACCAGCTACAAAGTGATATCTTCCCCAACTGAAAATGGCGTTCTTATAAATCATGGTGACCTTGGTTTTAAGGAGGCTGATGTACCTTTAATTTCATAATTTTATATAATTTCAGATGAAACACAAAAAAGAATTCCTTTTACCTTAATTTAAGGAGCGGCTGGGTCACCCACTTCTTTAACTTGCGTCTCCCAAATGAAGTTTTAGTATGGTCTAAAACCCAAAATAAACTTCCTTTGGTTTTCATATCAGTCTAAAAAAGACCAGAAAGCATGTTTTATTAACTCTATGACTGTATTTGGACCAAAATTGCCAGCTGTTCATGTGCCCTAATTATTCCATATACCCCAATTATAATGTTACACATGCTTAGCTTTTATGCTCAAAACAGGAGTTCATACATTAGATGAATGAATGTGTGTGTACGTATATATATATACGTACACATATATACACACATTCTGTTTCCCAGGTGGCGCTAGTGGTAAAGAACCTGCCTGCCAATGTAGGAGATATAAAAGACACAGGTTCAATCCCTGGGTCAGAAGATCCTCTGGAGGAGGGTACGGCAACCTACTCCCGTATTCTTGCCTGGAGAATTCCATGGACAGAGGAGGCTGGTGGGCTAAGATCCACAGAGTTGCAAAGAGTCAGACACAACTGAAGCAACTTAGCACACACACACACATGCACACATCCACATAAACACACACAAAGTATTGACATTTTGCATAAGAAAGATATAGTTTATGTGTAGTTTTTAACTAACAATAAATTACTGAGAAGTAATTTTAAAACATTTGTCCTAAACACCTTAAAAATATAACTGCATCCTTTCCTGCCTTAGGAAAGCACAGTGAAAATAATTTCATGTTCCTTTGGCAATTCATTATCTCCCACTACCTAAGAGTTGCCATTCTAAAAACAGATAATCTCAAGACAACACTCTCTTAAGGAAAGAAGTGAACATGCACTGCACTCTAGGACTGTACCCTGGAGGGTTTGACTTTAGCCTGTTTTATTAAATCCTTAGCAAAAATTTATCTATGCTTTGCTACTTTAAAGTTAAACCACTGAAAATATTTACAATTAACTAGAGACTGTATTTAATTTTAACCAAGGTTTCACTGTAATACAAAATGTGTATTAATAGGCTTGTTTTATTTGGAACACAGAGTTACAATTTTCATCTGAATTTTTTTTTTTTTTTTGCATTTTCCTTTCCCTTCATATCAACAAACACGTACTTATAGAACACCTCCCGTGTGCTCAGTAGAATGACTGGCAAAGGCATATTAAGACATGGTCCCTCCCTCAGGGCACTTATATCCAAGTGTGGGAGGAAAGACTACTAATGAGGACACGATGTCATCTGGCAGAAGTCAACTATAAAAGGTGTGCTACAACCTCTCCAGACCTCAGGAGTTTAAAGCAGAGTGCACATGGGAACGACAGTGGTCACGGAAGGTTCTCTGAGGACGAGCTGGGCATGCAGAGCTGACCTATGAGGGGAATCCACAAAGGTGACTGCACCATCCCATCCTGAGACAAAAGCCCAACTGCTGGGACCACAGTGAGGGTCCCAGGAAGAGCATGGAGCATTGAAGAAGCACACTCAGACAGGAGAGGGACAGGCAGGGGAGACCAGAGGCCTGTTAGACCTTTGCTCTCTCTGCTAGTTAGACCTCTCCTCATGACCCTTTTCCACTAATCCATGGTAAAGGAGGAGAAAGCTGAAGTGCAAAGANACCAGCACCACCCACCCTTTGCTCAGTCCATCTGGGAAGCTGTTCAGGATGGAGTCAGTGGTGATCTTACCTTTAGGCTCTCTTCAGCTGTGAAACATTGAGCAAGTTATTGAAACTCTCTGAGTCTCTTTACTCATCTCAAGGATCTACCTCAGAAGATGATTTGAATATTAAATACTGGGTCAGACCAAAAGCACAGTAGATAACAGAATTCAATCATTCAGTCAACATTACTGGAACTCCTACTAAGTGAGAGGCACAGGTCACAGCACCCAAATCTATCTGCAAGTCAGAATCATCTAGGGAGCTCTTAAAAATTCCAACTCCTAGGCCACACTAATAAGTCACAATATGTGGGGGCAGGATACAGCTGTAAGTATTTTGAAGCTTCCCAGATGACTTCAATGTGCAGACAAGCTTGGAGACCACTATGCTTAGGCACTAGATTCACTGACCTTTCCTGAAAGCTCTCCTAGTTTACTCTTCTACTCTCTTAAACATCTCACACCTAAGCCCTCTTTCAGATTCCTACTGCTCCTTCTCTGGCTCAGGTTCTCAGAACCTCTCTGTGAACTTGCTAACTTGTCCCCTGCCCCTCGCTACTTCCTCCATCACCTACACCCACCAGCTCTGATCCATCACTCCCGTGTACAGAACCATTGGATTAACTTCCTCTGGCTACTAGCTCCTCAGCCCAGCCTGCAAAGCCCTCAACAAAAGGCAGTGCCCCATCTTCCTAATTCCTCTCTCCCTACACCTTATGCTACTGATGACCCAAACCAAATGATTACCTCACTCTCCCCAGGTAGATCCCATGTCTTTCAACTGCAAAGACTCATTCTTAGGAACAAGGGGAAAATCCTCATGATATTAGACAGTCCATCACCAGCTACAAAGTGATATCTTCCCCAACTGAAAATGGCGTTCTTATAAATCATGGTGACCTTGGTTTTAAGGAGGCTGATGTACCTTTAATTTCATAATTTTATATAATTTCAGATGAAACACAAAAAAGAATTCCTTTTACCTTAATTTAAGGAGCGGCTGGGTCACCCACTTCTTTAACTTGCGTCTCCCAAATGAAGTTTTAGTATGGTCTAAAACCCAAAATAAACTTCCTTTGGTTTTCATATCAGTCTAAAAAAGACCAGAAAGCATGTTTTATTAACTCTATGACTGTATTTGGACCAAAATTGCCAGCTGTTCATGTGCCCTAATTATTCCATATACCCCAATTATAATGTTACACATGCTTAGCTTTTATGCTCAAAACAGGAGTTCATACATTAGATGAATGAATGTGTGTGTACGTATATATATATACGTACATATATATACACACATTCTGTTTCCCAGGTGGCGCTAGTGGTAAAGAACCTGCCTGCCAATGTAGGAGATATAAAAGACACAGGTTCAATCCCTGGGTCAGAAGATCCTCTGGAGGAGGGTACGGCAACCTACTCCCGTATTCTTGCCTGGAGAATTCCATGGACAGAGGAGGCTGGTGGGCTAAGATCCACAGAGTTGCAAAGAGTCAGACACAACTGAAGCAACTTAGCACACACACACACATGCACACATCCACATAAACACACACAAAGTATTGACATTTTGCATAAGAAAGATACAGTTTATGTGTAGTTTTTAACTAACAATAAATTACTGAGAAGTAATTTTAAAACATTTGTCCTAAACACCTTAAAAATATAACTGCATCCTTTCCTGCCTTAGGAAAGCACAGTGAAAATAATTTCATGTTCCTTTGGCAATTCATTATCTCCCACTACCTAAGAGTTGCCATTCTAAAAACAGATAATCTCAAGACAACACTCTCTTAAGGAAAGAAGTGAACATGCACTGCACTCTAGGACTGTACCCTGGAGGGTTTGACTTTAGCCTGTTTTATTAAATCCTTAGCAAAAATTTATCTATGCTTTGCTACTTTAAAGTTAAACCACTGAAAATATTTACAATTAACTAGAGACTGTATTTAATTTTAACCAAGGTTTCACTGTAATACAAAATGTGTATTAATAGGCTTGTTTTATTTGGAACACAGAGTTACAATTTTCATCTGAATTTTTTTTTTTTTTTTGCATTTTCCTTTCCCTTCATATCAACAAACACGTACTTATAGAACACCTCCCGTGTGCTCAGTAGAATGACTGGCAAAGGCATATTAAGACATGGTCCCTCCCTCAGGGCACTTATATCCAAGTGTGGGAGGAAAGACTACTAATGAGGACACGATGTCATCTGGCAGAAGTCAACTATAAAAGGTGTGCTACAACCTCTCCAGACCTCAGGAGTTTAAAGCAGAGTGCACATGGGAACGACAGTGGTCACGGAAGGTTCTCTGAGGACGAGCTGGGCACGCAGAGCTGACCTATGAGGGGAATCCACAAAGGTGACTGCACCATCCCATCCTGAGACAAAAGCCCAACTGCTGGGACCACAGTGAGGGTCCCAGGAAGAGCATGGAGCATTGAAGAAGCACACTCAGACAGGAGAGGGACAGGCAGGGGAGACCAGAGGCCTGTTAGACCTTTGCTCTCTCTGCTAGTTAGACCTCTCCTCATGACCCTTTTCCACTAATCCATGGTAAAGGAGGAGAAAGCTGAAGTGCAAAGACAAGCAGAAGATGTTAATTCTCAGCTTCCATTTCTACAAAGGCCCGAGTCCTAATAAGAAAGGGATTTTTAAAGGGTATTTTGATGATGGATGATTTTTGCCTTAGGACTTTGATTTTGGAACTGACGCCACTGTGATAGGACCCAAACAGGAAGGATGTGGAAGAAGTAAGGAAATCTTGGAATGCTGGGGCTGCATCTGGAGGCTCTGACTGTGGGCTCTACTCCTACCACTTGTTTCCTGTCTTGGGGATGTATATAGCGTTGAAGAGAAAGACTTGCGGGAAAGACGCGCAAATTCCAAATAACAAAATGATATGATAAAAATGCTCATGCATAACAAGAAGGCTGACTTCAGTACATAAGGAGAGCCTGGCAGAGGGAGACACCTGAATGAGAGAAATTAGACAGTAATATACAAACCCAAGAGTCAGGAGACTGAATTCAGCATTTACTTTAATTCACAGCAACAGCAATGATTCACAGCAGATGGTTCAGCTCTTTCACTACATACTTAAATGACTCGGAACTACCTTATATTTTTGTGACTTTATGTTATACTAACATTATTTTTGCAATATAGTAGCTCACTCTTTCACGTGATAATTTATGAATGAAAGCAATAATTTTAATATCTTCATTATCCTTCACATTCATCAATAAAGGACAAGTAAGCAATGATGAAAGTTTGTGAAATGAAATATTATGTATCTTACAGTTAAACAGAGTCTCAGAGAAATTTGTTTTACACACTGGACAATTAAGTAAGGCTATGGACATTTTAACAAAAAGTTATGTAGAAAACAAACATATGTAGAAAAACATAACCAAGCAGATAAAAAAAATCCACTGTAATTTCTAAAGATGATACCTTTCCAAAGAAATATTTAATATAGAAATTATCAGGACAGCCATATTGCTTCAATCATTAAAAAGCATGCTCTACAGCTCCCAATGTAATCCCTAAATAAGTATTTCATGTATTTGATTTTCCAAAAAGTGAGCAGTACAATTACCAAGACATGTGAGGCAGACCAGCCAGCTAAAGACAATACTGTTTCACCTCTACTACCAAGAACAGACTGCTGCTTCATCCCACATTTCTTTTCAAAACCATTTTGAATCAAATAGCCCTTACGTTTGCCTGACCTGATTCTGAAGGATTTCCAGGTTCCTTAATGTTGTTCCATTAATTGTCATAAATTCCCTTTCACCTGACAACTGTTTAAAATTCCTGTAAAGAAATGAAATAAAAGCCATGAGACAAGTGCACAAAGAAACAGAAAAACAAATTCAGCTGTTAGAAATATTCCAATACCATTACAACAAAAGTTTTAGGCCTCTGATAGGAAATCAAACCAAAAAAAGCAGAATAATATTCGTTAAAAGATTGTCTTCCATCAGTGCTGGTGCTTGTAGGTAAACTGATGTGAAAGGACAGCCGTTCTTACACCAAAAACTAAAACAAGGAAAGGAAGCAATGGTATTAACAGCTTTTTAGATTTTTTAATGTCCAGTAATAGAATCAAGCATAGTCTTTTCGTATCGGGAAAGCAAATGGGGGTCTGTTCAGGAAAAGCTATGCAATTTGCTAGAAAAATATGTCAAGGTAATTTAAAATGTCCTCACTGTTCTTTGGCATGAGATCATCTTGATAAACACTTTAAAAACTTTTAATCAACATTCTGATACATGCAAATGTTATTTATTACATAATCAAGACCACACATTCATGTGGCTCATGTTTTCGTAGAGTCTAAACTGAAAAAGTAGAAATTATTTCTGTAAGTTCAAAGAATTCACATTTTCCTTATGCCCCTCTAAGTACCCCAAACTAGATTAAAAGTTCAGTAAATTTCAAATAAGCATGAGTATTGAGTTCAGTGTGATTACTAAATGCATGCACAATTCAAACTGCATCCTTTTGGTCTTTCCTGTTAAAAAATATATTAATCAATGCATTACTAATTCAATAATTAATTTCCTTTGTAAGTCAGTCCTTTGACATTTCTATCCACAGCACTTATAGACTTGATGGCTCATTTTTCAAAGCAAGAAAAATAACAGCAGGTCACTAAGCTATTTGGAGAGAAAGCATGACTGTTTGCATCATAAAACCAATCCCACTCATCATGGCCCTAAGAAGATAGAAATAAAATCCAGTTTCCCAAGCCAGTGATGGAAGAAAGCCTTCATCTAGGAATCTAGAGCCTAGAATCATGGCCAAGGAGCCAGTGTTCACTGAGAGATGCCTTGACTTCTAGATGACTCCCACAACTAAGACCCAGAGCCCTGGAAAAACAATAACTTCCTGCATGTTAGGAACACTACCTAGTGACTGAACACTGTCCTTTGGCAGTGTAATATACTTGTGACAGGTTTACCTAGCTTCCAAAAGATGACTTGTTAAAGGTTTTCAGAGGGAAGCAACTCCAACACCGACAGCAGGTATATGCAGCCAGTCTCTCCTTCTTGTAACTGTTAATCTGCCTTGCATTACGAAAATTTATGTTCTTCGGTGATCCTTGTTAATAGATCTAAACTCCGTGGAGGCATGGGTTATTTATGCCTTACACATTTTGCAGCACCTGCAGAGCCTAGCAGAAAGCAGATGCTCAGCAAAGGTTTATCATCTTTCGATGGGGAGGCCAGTTTGGGTTTCTTCGTTTTCCTTTGAGTCATAAAGTCCAGAATGTAAAACATTATTTTTAGGAAGAAACAATTGGGCAGTGACTTGCTATACACCTGAGAGATGTTCATACTTCTTCTTGGTGAAAAATAGTTGGAAGTACTGCTAGCCTGGCCTCTGAGTTGGTATCCAACCAGGTCTTATAGGTTTAAATAAAGTCATTTACTTCCCCCTCTCCCGACAGGTTTAAACTATGTCCTAGGGGTGATTAATGAACACTTGAGTACCTTAACATATTATTGACCAGAGATGTATTAATGCCACAGGCATGAGTTTCGACAAAAATGCCCCCGTCGATAAAGTGTTAATCATTCCCAGACACTGAAGGATGCTTAGCTGGCGTCAGGAACCCACAATCCGGCAGCACTGACCTCTGCACTGATCTTAACAAAAGAGATCGACCACCAGGAATATTAAGTTAAACCGCTTACTATGGCACAATAATTACCAAACAATTAAAAGAACTAACTCTGCTTTCAGGTTTACCATGTTTGGATGCTAAGGTACTCCGGAGTTGCGACTCTTCCTTACAAATACAAAAGAAATTTCCTCTGTCGGTGCCTATTTTCAATAGGAATTATACATATTTTTTTGAACTCAGGGTTGTATCGGTCAGCATTCCCTAGGAATTTGACAGGAATGATCACTGATTAGGCAACTCTAAATTATTTATCCTTTTGGAAGAAACCAAATTTGATATGCTTTGAAATAAACCTTATAAACAAGGCCTAGCTAGCATTCACGCTATGTGAACTTCAACAGAAATCTTCCAAGTAATATGGGAAAATACTTCATTATTATTTCAGACAGCAATAATACATAGGATGCTGTTTNTGATCACTGATTAGGCAACTCTAAATTATTTATCCTTTTGGAAGAAACCAAATTTGATATGCTTTGAAATAAACCTTATAAACAAGGCCTAGCTAGCATTCACGCTATGTGAACTTCAACAGAAATCTTCCAAGTAATATGGGAAAATACTTCATTATTATTTCAGACAGCAATAATACATAGGATGCTGTTTCTCCCCCTCAAGTTTTATAATGGGAGAAAAACATTCCTGCTAAAAATTGCCAAAGAAGTTTAAGATTCCACATCACTCCTATTTCAACTTTTAAAAATACGAAAACTAATCTTTCTGATTCAGACAAAGGCAGCAAAGGTGCAGACCTCATGTGAAAGATCAATCCCTTAACAAAGATTCTATTTAAATACTGTTAATATTATTTGAAAATGAAAACAGAAAAAAAACCCTACCATACGCACCATCTTACATATGCAATCCACAGTATAAAATAATTCTATATATAGTTTTGAGAGTTCATACATTCACTATTAGCCTAATTTTTTATTGTTAACTTATAAATTAGAAATTATATTACAGAAATTCAGTTTTATTGTAAATTCACTTCTAATTTATTTGCAATTAAAATGAATATCTTTGCATTCCTAAATGCTGCCAGTAAGCATATTAGAGAAGAAAATAGTAAGAAAGAGGACTAACAGATCCCCAAGGATTCACTAGGAGAATACACAGTACTCAGCATACAGTCATATAGCTATGATTCATTGCAGTGAAAGGATACAAAGCAAAATCAGAAAAGCGAAAAGGTACACAAGGCAAAGCCTGGAGGAAACCAAGGGCAAGCTTCCAAGAGTACTCCCTGGCGGAAATACACAGGATGCACTTAACTACCCCAGAGTGAGTTGTGGCAATATGTGTGAAATGTTTACCAGAGAAGCTCATTAGAGACTCAGCACCCAGGATTTTTCACTGGCAGGCTGTTTTTACAAAGGCACCTGCTCCTGAGCAGGTGCCAAAATTACAGCTCTCAGAAAGTAAGTAGTTGTCCAATATAAACCATACTACTTGCAGAAATGGTTTAGGCACAGGGAGTCATTCTTACCAGAGAATGCTGGAGATCAGCCCCAAATGCAAGTCCCAGATGCCAGTCGAGTCAAGCATGAAGTAGGGTTATTTAAGGATAAATGTCTCATCTACTTGCCATGTTAATGTGTTTTTAGTATCAGTGTTATATTTATATTCATTTGTGTTCCTTCTAGTTTACTCTGTATTCCTAAATTGATCTTTTCTGTACATATAGTTCATTCTTAAATCTCATCATCTCATTTCAAAGCCTTCCTCAGTTCAGCTGAGTCGCTCAGTTGTGTCCGATTCATTGTGATCCCATGAATCCCAGCATGCCAGGCCGCCCTGTCCATCACCAACTCCCAGAGTTCACTCAGACTCATGCCCATCGAATCAGTGATGCCATCCAGCCATCTCATCCTCGATCGTCCCCCTTTCCTCCTGCCCCCAATTCCTCCCAGCATCAGAGTCTTTTCCAATGAGTCAACTCTTCGCATGAGGTGGCCAAAGTANATATATATATACACATACACATATGTATATATTTGTGTGTTTATGTATTTTAAATTGTTTTACAGGCAGTTGAACATCAGGCAGCATAGAACTATGGTGCCTGAGAGAAGAAAAACAAAGAGATAAACACTAGAACTTCTTGGAGAGACCAAGGAAAGTTGAAGCTGTGAGACAGAATGCCAGAGATGCACACAGAGAGATGCAGAAGGCTGCACTCACGTCTTTGGCCAAGCCCTGATCCTTAAATTGTGGAGGACGTCACATGAGATCACAAGAAACAATAGGATGAACAAGGACCAGGATTCACATACGGCTTAGTATAGTTTGTTCTCTGACTAATGAGAATGGCTGCTGCTGCTGCTAAGTCACTTCAGTCGTGTCCGACTCTGTGCGACCCCATGGACGGCAGCCCACCAGGCTCCCCCGTCCCTGGGATTCTCCAGGCAAGAACACTGGAGTGGGTTGCCATTTCCTTCTCCGATGCATGAAAGTGAAAGTGAAGTCACTCAGTCGTGTCCAGCTCTTCACAACTCCATGGATTGCAGCCTATCCCAGGCTCCTCCGTCCATGGGATTTTCCAGGCAAGAGTACTGGAGTGGGTTGCCACTGCCTTCTCCAAATGAGACTAGAAATACCTCAAAATACTTGGGACACTGGGTAGAAGTCTCAGAAGTGCACTGCTTTAGGGGTGGGGCTAAAATAGACAAAGACAAGGACTTCCCAATCTTGGTACCTAGTGATATTTTACTGAGACAGCTCCTATCTGTCCACTCCATCTCTGCAGAAGAGGAAGCAGCTCACTTACCCCAGATCAATATGATACAGGAAAATTCTTCACAGAGCCAAAGGTAAGAGGCCAGGAAAGGTAGAATATGGAAAGGCAAGAAAATTACTCTGTTACCCTTTTTTGCCCCACTAGCTTTTAAACTAGCACTTTCTTAGAAGGTCAATTGCCAGCTTTTAAATCTCTCAACTCTACAAAGTTAATCACTGTTTTAAAAAGCTGTCTATGTTAGTGGCTGTCCTCTTTATCTTCAACTTTATGGTCTGTGAAATAAGGACTGAAATCAAGAATAAGAAAGGTGATGAAGTTTTATGAATGCTCTTAAATGCCCCTTCTTAACACTATGTGTCAATCAACTGTGCTTTAATATAAAGCACAGTTCTGTACTCAACACTAAAATATATTCAATAGCAATCATGAATACCAACTGACCCAATTCTTAAGCCTTCTATTAATTTTTTAAGTCAACTAACATTTTTAATACTCCTCTGCAACAGTACCACACAGGTCACTCTTGCCCCAGAATACAGTATTCCATCGAGAGCAGGTAACTGAATATAGTACTTACCAAATTCAACTTAAGAAATGTTTTTTAATATAACCCCACCCTTCTTAAAAATTTTCAGAAACCACTTACTTGGGTTTGGAAAGCACCTTTTCCAAGTTAAACTCTTTCAGGTATCTTATTATGGCAGCCAAAGAGCAGATCACAGGTTTCTCCAAGTTAATGATGTCAGAAAAACTTTGAGAATCTAAAAAACAGAATATATACCTTCATTAAAATTATTATTCATCATTTTTTAAAACAAACATTAAGTGAAATAAAATTTTGTTTTATATTGAAATAATCATTTAGACACTTAACTCCTAAACTTACCCTTTGAAAAAATGGGGAAGATTATAAATACCTAGAGTATGAAAAAAGGGCAATTTTCTCATGGTGGATGAACCTTCTTTCAAAAGCAAGGGAGCAAGTATTTTCAAAGTGTAAAACGCTCATCTGCTTTGACCCAGAAGTACTCCAAAATCCTTGTTAAAGATGTGTATACAAGGAAATGAGTTGAAAAATCTTTCATAGTAGAAAAAAATTACAGAAAACCTAATGAACATCAATAAGGTATTATTAATAGATAAATAAATTTCAGTACCTCTAGATTGGTATGCACCTACTACTGGGAAGGACTTTCCCATTAGCTTTCCATCTGGTCTCCCACCTTTATCCCTGTGCCCTACAGGGTATTCTTAACAGAACAGGCAGAGGAATCCTTTTTAAAACATACATCGTATCATTAGATTACTTTGCTTTCAAATCCTGCAACATCTCTCAACTCACTGAGAGATGTGGCTCAAGTTCATAAGGATCCAAAAGTCCCTAGAAACCTGCTCTCCATCTCCTTTTATCTCTGAGCTTACCTCCTCATAGTCTCTTCCTCACCCAGGCCCCCGACATTCTTTAAACACATCAGGCACTTAGATATGCTGTACTTAGTGTTGTTTCTGCCGGAAAAACTGTTTCTTCACTCATCCATATGGTTTTCCCCCTTAACTCTTCTAATCTTTGTTCCATCGTCATTCAATTGCCATTTTCTCAGTGTGGTCTTTCTTCACCACTACATTTAAAAATTCACCTCTTCCCTGTCTTTCTTCTTTTTAAAATCTGTTTATTTATTTATTTTTGGCTGTGCTGGGTCTTTGCTGCTGCGTGGGCTTTTTCTCTAGTTGCTGCAAGCAGGGGCTACTCGTGATGCACAGGCTTCTCAGCTGCAATGGCTTCACTTGTTGCTGAGTACGAGATCTAGGGTGCGTAGGCTGCAGTAGTTGAGGCACATGGGCTTAGTAGTTGCGGCTCCCAGGTTCTAGAGCACAGGCTCAGTAGTTGTGGTGCAGGGGCTCAGTTGCTCTGCGGCTCCCAGGTTCTAGAGCACAGGCTCAGCAGTTGTGGTGCAGGGGCTTAGTTGCTCTGCAGCATGTGGGATCTTCCCAGACCAGTGATCAAACTCGTAGGACCTGCACTGGCAGGTGGGTCCTTTACCACTGAGCTACCAGGGAAGACCTTCCCTGCCTTTCTCTAAAGAACTCATCACCTTCAAACACTATTTTATTGTACACCTCCTCCCACTAGACTAAAAAACTCCAGAAGGGCAGGAATTTTTGTCTAATTTCTTAAAGCATAAACAATGCTTTTAATAGGCATTCAATAAAAATTAGTTGAAATAATAAATCAAAGTCATATTTAATAAAAATAAGGAATTATGCATGTTCATGTGTAGACCTGTACATCAAAAAATTCTTATGAATTTGAAAGGAGGTACTTTTACCTTTTTCCTTATACACAACTATGTGTTGATCTTTTTTTGCAGTAGGTATGTAATACCTTCAGAAAAAATTATAAAATACTCTCTACAAATATGTAATATAAAATATATTACTTTCAACGTAACTTTTTGTAAAAACAAGGTATAAATGAAGAATTAAGTCTTTTCTCTTCTACTGAGAATTTCATCTTTTGACTGCCCAGCTCTGTTCCCCAGGAAACCTGATAAAGATGAAATGCCAATGTGTTATGAGGTAGCATTGCATATGGCAGAAACGACCTGAAATCAGGAAATTGCATCCAGACTAGGAGAGGAATTACTTGATTCTAGAATTTTGGCCTTCCTTCAGTACACTGACTCTTTGAACTTGGTATGTCCTTTTGAGAAATTCCAGCAAGAAGAGCTGAGGTTTCCTACAGGGCAGATCCTGCATCCACCTGCTTTCTTTGCAGCTGAGTTGTCACTAGAGGATACCGGGAAGTTCAGCGCCTAGTGGCTCTATGGACTGCTGCAAAGACGGAGAGGACTCCTTCTGCTAAAAGAAATGGTGCTGTGCCAGCAAGCTGGATTTTCTGTCCTATGTGATTCTAGGTGAACTTCATGCCAAGAGTGGCTTATGATAGTTTCACAACTTAGTCTTGTCTTTAGTTGAGCATAATTTGATGATTCCTTGGCATTGGCCAAGACACCATGAGATTAAA
>SJYA01001331.1:2305185-2338851 GCA_006410615.1 Neotragus moschatus
GGGGGGGGGGGGGGGGCGGAATATCAATAAGACACTGATGCCTAACAGGGAGCTGGGGAGGCTGGTCCAAGGGTGAAAGTTTTGCAACAGGATAAAAACGGATCTTAACATAAGCTGGACTGACAAGAATGAGGGGTGCAGACCAAATCAAAGATACCTGGTTGAGGAAATGTGAATCAGACAAATAATGGATTCAACCTATTAAGACCCTGTCAATAATGTTCTGATATTTTAATTCTGGGTATTAATTTTTAGAAGTGCTAGCCTTCCTTAGGAGATTTATCCACACATTTTATAAAACTGCAAGGAAAATCATGGCCACCTTTTGAGGGAAGGAAGAAGGAAGATGACTCAGTAATTAACTTGTTACACTCCATGAATATGTCAAAAATATCACATTACTAAAATGGTCATAACTATAAAAAGCAACTGCAGTTATGCTTCTGATAAGTGTAAGAACAGTGAACGCTTTCCTCTGCTTCTTCCACTTGTTTATCAATAACTACCTAGCTTTCACTAGCCTTTAAGTCAAATTGCACCTTTATCCAAATCTCAACTCAGTTACATTTGCGGACATATGGCTAACATGTATAAAATATTTACCTTTAATGTCGACTACATCTTTTGCATAAAATTCTGTAACCTCTTGGAAAGCATGGCTGTATTCAAAATACACATTCTTCATCCTTTCTACTCGAATTCTGTCATCCCGCACACTGAAAAAAAAAAAATGAAAATTTAAAAAATAATTATACATAATCTTGAACTACCTGTATTCAGGCCCTGACCTGACCAAAATAAATACTCATTCATGATTCTTCCCCAAGATGGGAAAAAAAAAAAAAAGATCTAAGGTTTCCCTGTCAAAAGTCTACATTCATAAAATACTATTACTTTAACTACTGGTATTTTATATCACCTCCACATCATGAGCGCTCTAAATATACTATTATCAAGAACTTATTAAAATTACAGTCAGTTACTTTAATAAACACAAAAAAGAGAAAAACGGAAAAGCAATCAGTTTAGCATCATTTGTTTAAACCCACTAACAAGAAAGCACATCACTGAGTATTTCTTTCCTTGAAAAGGCATCCCTGTCTGGTTGGCTCTGTGCCAACTCCATTTCTTCTCCCAGAGCCTCTCCAGTCAAATACAGTAAATTCCTCTTAGGTCAAGTCCCACTCTTTACTTAAGTGGTTCTACACGTCTTTAAAAATATGCATGCATGTATGTACATATGCTCATCTGAGTATATGAACAAAGTCACCAAATCACCATCCATGTTGATGGTACACTGCCTCATCTGTTTCCTATTTTGCTTGACTCCCCCTTCCCCTCCCTCTTCTTTCCTAATCACCTCACTCCCAAGCCATGGTAATAGCCTAGGAGGAATCCTTCCTCATTTTTTTTCATGATCATATGGTCATACACAAGTATATCATACACATATATACTCACACATACACTGTTTCATAAAAATGGAGCAACTTTATACAAGCTTTCCTGTATCTTGTTTCCTCTGCAAAGTAATAACTCTTGGAATTCCCTCCACATAAAGTGACCTAGATACAACTCATTCTTTCTAATGGCTAAAAAAAATCTGATAGTATGTAAAAGCCATAATTTATACAACCATTTCTTAACTACTGGACATTCACTTGATGTTAATATTTTGCCACGTTACTTTAGAATATTTTTATTTAAAAAAATTATACATACAGATGTATCCTGCACACGTCCCTCTTCAGTCATTAATCTCCCATCTTTAGAAGTAAATGCTACCATCAACTTGCTGTATATCACCACCATGTATGCTTTTATATTTTATAACATATTTTAGCATCTTTACACAATACATTGTATTGTTTCATGTTTTAAATCTTATATAAGCCATACTTTATTATACATACACTTCTACAATTTGCTTTTGCACTCAGTACTATATTTCCAAGATTTGTACATAAAGCTAGACATGCTTCTTTTTATATTTTCAATTATTTCTTATATTTGAGTAGACTTTTAAGATCTGTCATTCAAATTTAATTAATCCAAATTTATTTGGGGGGATGGTGTGAAGTTGAAAATACACTTTTATTTTCCATATGATTATCAATTAATGATCAAGCACCATTTACAAAACATTCCATCTTTTACTACTGATTTATAATGCTGCCTCCACATTTCTATATATGTGTGACACTGTTTCTAGCTATCCTATTCTACTGATCTTTTTGTCTATCTCTGTATCAGGGCCATACTATTGTAATTTCCATGGCTTGGTATCAATATCTGTGGCAAAGCCCCCACCTTGTTTTTCAAGATTGTCTTCATTACTCCTGGGCTTTTGATTGTCTTTAAAATTTTAGGTTCATTTTGTCAAGTTTCACAAAAATCTTATTGGGCTTTTGACTGGATTGCAATGAACTAATTTAGAGAGAAATGATATCTTAAAACAAATTAAGAGATCCTACTGTTAAAGATGGCATAAGATCTCTACTTATTCATGTCTTCTGTATCTAACAATATTGTTCCATTGTTTTCTCCATATTATATGTATCTTTGGTTGCACTCACTCTTAGATTAATAATACTATGAAGGGAACCTTTTCTTCTATTATATTTACTAAAAGCTATCATTGGTGTACATGAAACCAAATTCTTATATGTAGCAACTATGCTAAACACTTTTTTCTTATATTGTCTGTGTATATATTGATATCACCCACAAGAGGAAATTTTCTATTTTTCATTTCTTTTTCCTATCTCATTATACTACTAGCTAAGACCTTCAGGGCTACGTTGAACAATGGTAATGCCAACAGGCATCCTTAGTTTCTTACTGAAGCTAATGGGAATGCTTCCAAAGTTTCAACTCTTAAGCATGATATTTGCTGTGGGTTTTGGAGTAAATGACTTGTTAGCCAAAGGTTTGGTAAGTTCCCTAGTTTTTGCAAAAAGAAAAAAATTAGTCATAAACGATTACTGAATCTTACCTAATATTCTTTTTACAGGTGTTAAAATGATCATATGGTTTCCTCTCATTTAACCTCATATTATTCGTACTTTCTAATGCTGAATGAACCCTGCATTCCTGGAATATATTATACTTGTAATGATGCTCTATATTGCTTAAATAAAGTTATAAACTTGATTTCTTAGTTTCTTTCCCCCAGAATGTCTGTGTCAGAATACCTAGCTCCAAAGGCTTTTTCTATTCTACTATAAAACTAGACAGGCGTCAAGCTGCTTCAGAAAGAAATCTTAAAGGGAGGATTTTCCCCTATCTGTGGTGCTGAAGAGGATTTTTCCACTTTAATCCAATGGAGAGAGTATCAGACTAACTATTGCAAATCTCTTGTCAATTTTTATCTTCCTATAGACACCCTTAATACTTGAATTTTTAGAAGCCTGCTGCAAAGTTATTTAGCCACTCAAAGAGCAATGAGTGACCTTACATGAGTCCCACAGTGTTTCTGTACAAGTTCCTAGAGTGAACACACGAGGCAGCTGGTAACTCAATTACTGTTCTAATTAACATTTTGTTCGAGAAGCAGATAAGAATTTAGAAACCCATTAAATCTGATAAAAAATGACTTGTCAGTTATCCTTGAGGCTTTCCATGGAAGCATTACAAGAGTGTTAAATTCAACATTTTGCAATCTGTATGTTAAATACCCTCCTACATTTTTTTCCCCCCACAAACTGGTTGGAGTTATATGTGAAATCTCTAATCTGTGGTTTCCTAGATTTTTTTCTTTTTATGGTAAAATCAAATCATTGTATCTTCAAAACAAAAGCCTTCCTGTAACACTGTATACATAAAGAATAATATCCAGCCGGAGAATTTTGTCAAACTGGATATTAGTAAAATTTCTATATTCAACAGAGAACTGTCGATCTGCACCCAGGAAAGACCTGGGTGGGAAACACCAGCAACAAACATTAAAAGCACAGGTGCCACACCCCAAATGTGTTCAATCTGAATTCAGCAGGAAGCTGGGGGAGAGAGGGTATTTTCAGCAGCGTTTTGGGGGTGATCCACAGGCAATGTGCAGACCACAAACACTCATCTATATGAAAAATACTGGTGACTATCACAGGACTAGAGTACAAAGTGGAAATGTAAATCTTCTCCAAAGGCAGTCCACGTTTTAGCTGCTCTATTAGAGGTAGGCAGTCAGTATCTATTCACCAAAAAAAAACAGTAAGGAAGTCAACTATAGCCAAGTAAATGACACGGAACTTTAAAAATTATTAAAAAAAAAAAAAACAGAAATGAAAAAACATCTTTCCACCCTCTTAAGAGGCTGTTTGTAACCAGGGGTTGAAGCCTCCTCAATGGAAAAGAGGTCACAGAAGCTATGTTCCTCCAGGGACCTGGGGAGGCAAACGTCCCTCTGGGCCGGATGGGAGGCCTAATGTCAACATGCGAGGAGTCTCAGTCATTACATGGGGTAGGCAAAGCTGGACTGTCTTAAGATTTCCAATTTAAAAAATTCCTTTTTGTATATTACATGCCTGTCAGTTGCCAAATATAGTGTATTTGAAAAGTTAAGCGGTGACAAGACTCTCCACAAGCACGGAGTCCATGCTAAAAAAGACGGGGAGCTTTAGACCGAGGAACTTTTAACGTCAACTTGGACGTAAAACTGGTAGTTTTCTGGTGTTGAGTAACAGACTGCCTACAAAGGTTTTGATAATGTAATTGTAACCAAATGTCAGCTTACCAATTTTATGATCTATGCTGACTTTGGAAACTACTGTTTTTATATATTAAAAAAGCCTTGTTAAAGGCTGATAATCTAGGAAAACTCAAGGCCTCTTCTGACAATGTATTTACTAATAATAATACAGACTGAGTTCCAAGTTNGGTTTTGATAATGTAATTGTAACCAAATGTCAGCTTACCAATTTTATGATCTATGCTGACTTTGGAAACTACTGTTTTTATATATTAAAAAAGCCTTGTTAAAGGCTGATAATCTAGGAAAACTCAAGGCCTCTTCTGACAATGTATTTACTAATAATAATACAGACTGAGTTCCAAGTTTGCTGAGTGATTAAATTCTGTCCTCTGAAAACAGAATGCAATAGAGGTTGACATTAAATAAAACAGACCATGTAACATAGTTACGATGTCTCCATATTAGGATGAAATTCATTAATTTTATCACTGCTCATAATAGGGAACTATCATCACTTTCTTAAAAGACAGAGGGCATGTCAAATTATAAAGACAACCACTAGAACAAAAATATCAGAATAATCTCAGAAAAACAGCAAGGAAAACATATCACACAGTGAAAGATTCTTTGAAAGATATAAAAAAAAGAAAATTAAATAAGGCAAGCTAATATCACATATATCTGCCATGACAACAAACATGAGTTAAAGTCACCTATTTAAAGAAAATTAATCTCAGAGTGGATTACAAGATAGAAAAACTTTCTACACTACCAATAGGAACAAAATTTTAAATAATTCAGAAAGGGTAGAAACAGATAGATGGGGAAAACTGCCCAGATGGATATATTAGGCTAATACAAATTTTTTTTAAAAAGTATGGGACAAGATTTTGCTATCAGACAAGGTAAAATTCAGGACAAAAAGCATTATAACAAGACAAAGAGAGCTACTTAAAGATAAAAAGGACAGATAGAAGAAAAGCTTTTCATCCCACATTCTTTTAAGAATTTTAAATTTCTGAACCATTAGAATATACTACTTATTAAAAATTAAGTTGTTTATTAAGAAGAGAGGGGAAAAAAAAGGAAACTGGATTTACATAGGAACTTTCGGAAGANATCAGAGTCTTTTCCAATAAGTCAACTCTTTGCATGAGGTGGCCAAAGTACTGGAGTTTCAGCTTTAGCCAAATATGCTGTCTAGGTTGGTCATAACTTTCCTTCCAAGGAGTGCTGGTTCAGAGAGAATTATCCTCGCCCTCTCATGTACTCTCTTAGCATTTAGTTTGCTTTCCTATCACACACACTGTATAACCTGCTTTGCACTGCAGTGATTTGCATATATGCTGGCTTTTCAAATAGACTGGTAGCCTTTAACGGGCAAGGGCTTCCCTGGTGGCTTAGAACAGTAAACAGCATGGAAGACCCAGGCTGGATCTCTGGATGGGAAGATCCCCTGGAAAAGGGAATGGTGACCCACACCAGTATTCTTGCCTGAGGAATTCCATGGACAGAGGAGCCTGGCAAGCTACAGTCCATGGGTCGCAAAGAGTCGGTCACGNTGGAAGACCCAGGCTGGATCTCTGGATGGGAAGATCCCCTGGAAAAGGGAATGGTGACCCACACCAGTATTCTTGCCTGAGGAATTCCATGGACAGAGGAGCCTGGCAAGCTACAGTCCATGGGTCGCAAAGAGTCGGTCACGACTGAGCTACTAACACACACACAAGGGACAAAGGTCATGGATCTTCTAATCTCAAGAAGATCCATGGTAACTGTACAATAAACGTTTGCGAAGCTGAATGGAAAAGGAAGCATTATTTAACTAATGTTTTGTCTATATTATTTAACTGGAATGACCAGAAGTCAATCTGTCTTTGATGCAACTTTTTCTTTGGTTAAAGATTGATTAGGATATAAGCAAATAGAAAAAGCTTCATACTGGAGCCTATTATACAGAGTAAGCCAGAAAGAAAAACACCAATACAGTATACTAATATATACACATATATGGAATTTAGAAAGATGTTATAATAATCCTATATGCGAGACAGCAAAAGAGACATAGATGTATAGAACAGTCTTTTGGACTCTGGGGGAGAAGGCGAGGGTGGGATGATCTGACAGAAGAGCATTGAGACATGTATATTATCATATATGAAACAGATCGCCAGTCCAGGTTCAATGCATGAGACAGGGTGCTCGGGGCTGGTGCACTGAGGGATGACCCTGAGGGATGAGATGGGGAGGGAAGAGGGAGGGGGGTTCAGGATGGGGAACACATGTACATCCATGGCTGATTCAAGTCAATGTATAGCAAAAACCACCACAATATTGTAAAGTAATTAGCCTCCAACTAAAATAAATAAATTTTTTAAAAAAGTTTCATAAAATAATTCTTAGCTTATCACATACAACACACCCATCTATCTTTGACTCTACACTACTGTACTTCATTTTTTTTTTAAGTGGTAACTGTAACCCACAAAACTGTCTTCATAGTCACCAATGACTTGTGACCACAGTTCAAAAAGCACCTCCTTGATGTGGCAGGTGCTGACCTCCCCAGTGGGACACAAACCATCTTAAAGACGTCAGGTGATACTCAGCACTCCCCTGGTCTCAATGGCCCCCCCAGGTAAGGACTAACCCTGTGGTGTGGCCATGGTTCAACACGCAGATCACTGATCACGCATTCTTCTCCCCGCCAGCCTTCCAGTTAGGGCTAGAGGCAATCCAGAACACAAGCTAGTACAGCGTGTTCAGGGCCTATGTCCACTCCCAAGAGATGGAGAGCCCAGCTCAGCCTGGCCAAGAAGAGCTCATCAGAGCTGAAGGTACAAAGTAGGAGAAAGAGCTCATGGTGGTGCTGAGGAAGAGAGTCCTAAGAACTCATCAAGGGTCTTCTGAGCTGCTATCGTGTGTGGGGCTCCCAAACAAGCTTGCAGAAATGCCATCAACCTCAGTATATTAAATCAAATTATTGTTGCTGTTACTACTTAGTCCTATCCAACTCTTTGTCACCCCATGGATGGTAGCCCACAGGGCTCCCCTGCCCATGGGAACAGAGTCTCGTCCTGGTAGTTGGAAGTCTTACAGTTGACTATTTTGAGGTTACAAGATGGGTGTCAACCAATATGTTGTTTTGTTTTTGACCTTTGACCCAGTGGCCAATTACCCTTCATCAAGCCGCAGATCTCCAGACAGATTGTTAATTCACCCAGGAATGGAAGGTAGACTTTCCCCATTGGCTGCGCTTTTAAAAATATTCTAACATGCATAAAGTTTAGGCGATACCAAAGAGTAATAAATTAGAGAAACTTTAAAAAGGGAGTTTTCTTTTTCCCTTAATCAGATTCACCCATGTACAAAACTGCAGTAAAGATTTGAACAATGGCGTTATTAACATAATCTCAGGGCTTTTAAAATTTTATTTTATTAAATTAAAATAATATCCAGGAAGCAACGTTCATTCATACTCAGAAGAATCTCTAGAATAAGATCCTGACTAGAAGCACTTCTGCTCTGGGAAGAAAGTGCAGACACACTTTTTCCCCTCTCTTCTGCTAAGTACAATTCCCTGCATGTTACACATAAAACAAATAGAAGCCAACTCTGGGAGACGGAGAGAGAGCAGACTAGCAGGGAACCTGAGACCTGAGGAGTGACATGGAGGGGAGTCCCCCGGGGTTTACTTTTGCCACATACATCCCAGCTTTGGAGGTGAAAAAGCTGACAGTCTCCAACAGGAGCAGACAAAAGGCTCTAACAAGCCTGCTCTCCCCAGACAAACAGGCAGGAAAGGCCTAAGCCAAACAAGACTGAAAATTCTTAGACAATAACCACCCTACTCCAGTCAAACACTACAGAAAAAAATACGATCTGACCCCATCCATACTACTAGCAAAGGCCAGGGAGGGACCTAGAGTGCCTTTCTCACCAGACTGATAAATGGGATCAACAGATTAGGGTTAGTTTTTTGCCAAATATATCTTTCTAAATGCCATGCAGTTCCAGAACATTTTAACAGCGTCAATATTGTGAAAACTCAACACACAGCACAGACCCCACCGTTGGCAGCAGATGGACTACACTGTGTCTCCCTGCCTCTTCCTGGTTCTCGGACTGGCTCCTTACCCCCGCCCTCTCTGCAGCTTTTGATCCTTGCCCCCACTCCCAGCTACTGACATGCTCCAAACTCCTCGGTCTCCTCCGTTTCTCTGCACACGTTCTTCCCTTATGGGAACTGTTGCTGTTGTCTTTCATTCAACTCTCCCGTGGAGGCCTCTGTTCTGTCACGCCATTCCTTTGCCCAGAGACCCAACTGTCTTCTACTAGAGTTCACATCCCTTGGCTGGACCGTACGGTCCTTGACTCTCTTTTTCACCAACTCTCAACATGAAAGTTCTCCTCCAATCAGAAGAGTCTCCCCTCTGTCTCCACATTTCTTCTAAGCCTGTGTGTCTCAGAGTTCGTGACATTTCCATATTTACACAACATACCATCCTTCCCACTACCAATTCGAAGCCTCGCAATCCTGCAAAGGTCCCCAACCCAGCCAACCTCCTCCACAAGGCCTTCCTTGGCTGTGCCAGGACTGAGGAAGCTCTCCCTCACCATACTCAAAATTGATCATCATCTGCTCTGTTCATCTGACTTGCCTTAAAAATCAGTTTCTTTGAGAACTAGTAAGTATTAATTAATATTTGTTTATTGCTTTCTTCTTTTATAACCATATAATATCCCTAAGCAATCCTTAAAGTGATCTTAACTGCAGTTAACACAGTGCTTAAAAATCATTGTTTTTCCTCTGCTTCTCTCTATAGAGAAAATGTAAGAATGTGTACATTCTTACAACAAATGGAAAAGATAATAAGATAGTAAGACTGATTTCCCAACCCAAGTGGAATCTTAAAAATACATTTTACAGAAACGATCTATAAAATTTTATATAAATTATCTATAAAAGATAATTCACTGAAGAAAAAATAGTTTAACATTATTTAGAAATAATAACTTCATATTTGTACTACCTTTGACTAGAATTCATTCCAAATTATCATACAATACAAAGTAATTAAGTCTTTACTTAGACACACAGAAAGTGAAGCTTTCCGTGGTCTTTACATCGTTGCTGCTGCTGCTAAGTCGCTTCCATCGTGTCCGATTCTGTGCAATCCCACAGACAGCCTCCTACCAGGCTCCTCTGTCCCTGGGATTCTCCAGGCAAGAACACTGGAATGGGTTGCCATTTCCTTCTCCAATGCATGAAAGTGAAAAGTCAAAGTGAAGTCACTCAGTCGTGTCCGACTCCTCGCGACCCCATGGACTGCAGCCTACCAGGCTCCTCCATCCATGCGATTTTCCAGGCAAGTGCGCTGGAGTAGGGTGCCATTGCCTTCTCCGTTTACATCGTTAATACATAATAAATGAAATGCTTTGGGCGCCCTCTTGTGGTCAAAGTATAAAAATATAAAACAAAATGGATACTTAAAATGGATATTCTGTAATTTCAAGCCATTCTGGTTTTTCTCACAAAGCTTTATTATTTCTTCTGTATTAATAAAATATCAACCATTAACTGACAAAAACTGCTGTCTTTACTTTCTGGTTTAAAGCGAAAGAAAAAGAATGAATTCTGAATCTGAGACACAAGAAACTACTTCTCACTACTTAAAGTGAAGTCGCTCAGTCATGTTTGACTCTTTGAGACCCCATGGACTGTAGCCCACCACACTCCTCTGTCCATGGGATTTTCCAGGCAAGAGTACTGGAGTGGGGTGCCATTTCCTTCTCCAGAGGATTCCCGATCCAGGGATCGAACCCAGGTCTCCCACATTGTAAGCAAGACGCTTTACCGTCTGAGCCACAAGGGAACTTAAAGCAAAGATGATATCAAAAAAAAACAAAAACCCACAAATTTTTCTCCTTGACAGTTCAATGCTATAATATTTACTGATAGTAAACATGAAACACTCGACTTTTGGCAAGCTTTATGTTCTTCATACCCTAATTAAAAGCATTCCCTATCCCCACTGCTAACTTTTTTTAAAAAACAAGGCTAGGAAGGCTAAATTTTACAGATGTTAAAGTGGACCCACGAGCATTCAGAAAGAATTTAAGGTAGAACCACACTTACACAGTAAAGGAAAATAAAGGAAAAATGAGTTAGAAGTCAAATGTAAAAAAAAAAAAATNCTACCAGGCTCCTCCATCCATGAGATTTTCCGGGCAAGAGTACTGGAGTGGGGTGCCATTGCCTTCTCCAAATATGCATGCGTCTTTTTTTATTTGTTTTTTGCATCCTGGTTCAATTCTGGTTTTCAGTTGGCCAGTGGTTTCAGTTCACTTATCTCCATATCTGTGCTGCAAAGGAGGAACAAGAGCGTTGTTTCAAAGGGAGATTTCAAATCCAAACTATGAAAACTCTGAATTTTTTCAAGGCTGCTTTTAATATCTATTTTTATTTATTTATTAATTGGCTGTGCCGGGTCTTAGGTAGCAGGCATATGGGACCAAGTTCCCTGACCAGGGATGGAACCCAGGTCCCCTGCATGGGGAGCATGGAATCTTAGACACTGGTCCATCAGGAAAGTCCCCAAGGCTACTTCTAAACAGATTGTCATTATGAAAATCCTTGCACGCACAGGAATGCCTGCTGTCCAATTGCTTTTCACCAAAACTGTAGCAGTGATGATGCCCATTTGCATTCCTCTGCATCTTGTAGCTTAGCCTTCCTGCCCTCCCCCGCCCCGCCCCGCNGCACTGTTTCAAGCACTTTATATAAACTTTTTATATTTACTCTTCACAACAATCCTAAGATGTAAATGCTCTTCCTTTATCTGTTTTAAAGAAAAGGAAACCGAAGACCACCACAATTGAGTGATTCACCGAAAGTCACTAAGGGGAAAGTCAATTTTTTCAACCCAAACCCTATGTCACAAGAATCACACTGTTTCACTGCTTGACTTTTGAATGTCTATTACTCCATTCTGTCCGTAGATATAGATCAGCTTTAGATTGAACAAAAATGTGGATTAATTGTTGACTATGTTTAGTCCATTATGTGAGTAAAATAAAAATTACATGTGGTTAGTAAACACAGGAAAAATTACATGCCCCCAATGCTACCAGAGAAATACAAACTAAAACAAGACAAACGCAGTTTATCAAATCTGGTAAAACCTACATATGACACCCATACTATCTTTGATATGCCAAATCGCTTCTGAATCTCATCTAATGAGTAAACATTTATGAACATCCTCAAGCAATGCTGCCTACCAGCCAAAAAATTCAGTTTTGGTAATGTCTTTGTGGAATGTTTGATGTTTTATTGAATTCTGCCTTTATTGTTTTATATAAATAAATGAAAATCAGAAAAATTAAATTGTTGATTCAACTGATCAACTTTAGGCTTACATCAAAATTAATCAAATATACACTCAGTTATGAAGGAAAATTAAAATCAAAAACACAAAATATGGGAAACAGCTTTAGAAGACTATCTTAAAAAAGTCTGAGATTTTATTAATTTTTTTAGCTCTCCAAATGCAGCATCCCTTATCAGTCTACTTGTCTGGCTTTTGATTATTCAAGTTGGAACACTGTCAGAAAAGGATTAAGAACAAAATACGGGGAATTCATGCAAAATTTTCATCTATCCAATCGGCAGAAATTATTTCAGTGATCACTTCCCATGCTACCAAGGAAAAAAATACACAGGAAATTTTAAGTTAAAAAAAAGATACAAAGCTGACTTTGCAATATGAATCTAAATTTATAAACAATAAGGATAAATATACACAGAAATAATAAACCAAAATGTTTAACAGTAGTTATCTCTGAGTTATAGCTTACTATTAGTTTATGGGACTTTTTTTATAACTCTTAACTTTTCCTGAATGAATATGGATTACTGTTCTAATCAGAAAAACACATTATGAAAGCTACTCTGAAAGAACTTTAAGTCAAAGGAAAAAGGAACATTCAACTCAAAGAACAAAGAAACACACAGAAGTTCACTGAATCATTCCGTTTGATTTCCTAACTGATTTGTCAGCCTATTAAACATAAATCTTCGTGGGCTCACCTGCCTGAAGTCCAAATTCTGCAGTACATAATATCCTCCTCACTGGAGCCCAGCCCAACTTCCCAGGGTCTTCCCACAAAATCCTTGGGGAACAGTACAGACTCGTCCCACCCAGGCACCTTCACACCTGCCATGCATACACCACACTTTGTGAATCCAGTTAGGTCTGTACCTATCTTCCTCTCCCGGAGGATTAGAGACGCTGCAGACACATATCACAAGCACACCTTCCTCCGTAGGCCACGGTGCCTAGCACACGGCCTCGTCAATAAGAGGAGTGACCACGGATCTAGTAAATTCGACTCCTGGACTTGGCCATAAGTTGAAACTTGCAGCAAAAATAAGGCATTTCCAAAATTACGTAAACTTTCTAAAAATGATTACCTCCAGAAACTGAAGATCAGCTACCAGATAATCTCATTAAACAATACCATAACTCTTTCCTTATCGAATAATACCATTAAATATCACAAACCCCTTTAAAAAGAGAAACTTCTGAAGGCCTACATTAAGGTGACATTACGGGTAATTTTGTTTCTGTTTTTCTGAAATTTCCACTACTATGATGAAATATTTTTATACATAAGAATAATTTTTAACGACTTTGATAGGCATTCACTTGGGAATCAGATCTAGGTTTCAGAATCCACATTATTTTCCACTGATGTGCCAACTCACCTCAAAGCCGTGACCCTGTGGATGAGCGTCTCTGTTTGCTCCGACAAGTCTGACGGAAGCAGCAGCTCCACTGGCTGCAGGCACAGTATCCGAGTTTCGAGCTCTGAACGGGAAGCAGAGTCCTGGAAACTGTCGAACACAACCTCACCTGTGGCGGGCTGTACTCCCTAAAGACAAAAACATGCAGGCACAGAAAATATATCTTTCCCCATTGTAACTATGGCACAGTATTAATAAACATGGAACTAGTAAAGAGTATGTACTTGACTTTCTAAAGTGTTTGAAAACCTGTCTGCTTTCCAAGACTCTTACATAAGAAGTCAGATTCACCAATATTTAAACTATGCTAGACGGGACTACAGGGTTTTCCCTGGTGGCTCAGATGGGAAGATCCCCTGGAGAAGGAAATGTCAACCCACTCTAGTACTCTTGCCTGGAAAATTCCATGGATGGAGGAGCCTGGTAGGCTACAGTCCATGGGGTCGCAAAGAGTCGGACACGACTGAGCAACTTCACTTCACTTCAGACGGGACTACAGACATCCTGAGTCCAGCCAAATCTTGGATATAAAACACAAGATGAAGTGACACCGAAAAGTCACCAAACCCTCTTGGGCCTCAGGGCCCTCCTCTGTAAGTGGGAATCAGCCAGGCTACTTCCCTCACAAAGTTATTGTAAGGGTCAAATCAGAAAACAAATGAACACTTTGTAAGCTGTAAAGTGCAGTACATATAGTAGTTGTTATTGCTAAAAGTAATAAGTGATATGCTCCTAGTACCCTGGCCACCAAAGGAGAAGTAAGTTACTATTTTGTTATATAAAATGAATAAATAAAAAGTGCATTTTTTGCAAAAAAACAAAATCGAATATAACAAACTCTGACTAAACCCCATGTGCACAGTCTATCCAGGGAAATAACTATGAGAACTGAAAGCCATTTGCATCACCCCAAGCCAATAACAGCAAAGAGAACCTGGAAAAGATTACAGTTTGGAAAAGAAAAAAATTAAGTCATTTACTCATAGGTAGAGAGGCGATACAGTGGTGGAGGCAAGATTCACATAGTCTGACTCCAAAGTCACACTCCTACTCATTACTGATAATTAAGAAAGGCACAGGGCCAGTTACAGACTGCGTGAGCGAACAGGAGGAAAAATAACCTCCCTACACTCAAACACGGCTGGTGGAAAGTCAACTGACACAATGTCTTTGAAAAACAGTCTGGCATTTTCTAGGAAAGCTGAAAGCATCTGTAAAAATATCCTGTAACTCGGCAATTTCTCCCCTGAGTTAAGAAACTCAGGCACATGCATATCAGAAGCCATGCATTAATACAAAAATGTCTATAGTGTATACTTTGTACAAGCAAAAACTGGGAGGAATCCACTTGTCCCTTAATGGAAGAACGAATAAATTGTAAAATAAAATACAATGTCACAACAAAAGAACTACTAAGGTAACACATGTGAAGAAATCTCTTGTATAAAATGGTAAACAAAGAAGCAAGATCCAAAAGGAGTACATACAACATGTTTATATTAATACACTGCTCACGGTGGTAAAGTTGGATCAAGAAGCAAGGGAGTTATTATCGTAAAGTCTGGATCATGGTTACCTCTGGAGGCAAGGGGCCCTTCTGTGAATGGTATTATATTTTCTAACCTGGGGGGCTGTCTCACATCACACGGGTAATTTTTGACTTATGCATTTTTTCTTGACATTTTTTTTTTAATCACTCATTCTTGACTCCAGGAAGTTCCTTAATTCTAGCCCATAGGCCTTCTCTAGTGGCCAAATAACCGAACTGCAAGTACATTAGCATGCAAACTACTCCCAATCTACAACCCAACTACAATTGGGTTTATCTCCCAATCTACAACCAAACTTGTAAAAAAGCTATTTCCAGAAGTTCAAGTAATAAACATATTGGGCAAATTCCTCTTTGCTTTTTTAATCAGAGAAATGGTCTATACCATAAACTCTGCAACGCCTACTACTCCGTGTGATATGTGACACTGATAAGCCCACAGGGAGTCTATAGATAGAGTGTCTGATTGCATTGGCGCTGCAACAGTAAAGCCTTTGGTTTCAGACTAACTACCAGTATCCAAAGGATGACTCCTAGGTAGAGACTGGGGAACAAGTGACACCCAGCACAACAGGGAAAAAACCAGCAAGAGCAGGGTACAGGAAGATGAGCTCCATTTCAGCCACCCTGAATTTGAGGGCCTCATCCAGTGAAGAGCTGGGCATGGCACATGGGGCTCTGCTCAGTGTTTCTGGCAGCCTGAGTGGGAAGGGAGCTTGAGAGAGAATGGACATGTGTACATGTATGGCTGAGGCTCTCTACTGTCTACCAGAAATGATCACAACACAGCTATATCCAATGCAGAATACAAAGTTAAAAAAAAAAAAAGAAAACAAGATGGAAACTATCAATTCTCCTTTCTTTCACATGCCTGTTCATACACTATGTTCACTTTGGCAAGATGCCAAAGAGTATTTCTAAAAGCATGAAATAGGAGTTGTATATACAATCAGCTCTGCTCCTCAGACTGAGTTCCAGGTAAGTATAAAATAGCACATTATATCTGTTAAAACTTAAAAGCAAACAACTTTACCATTTGTAGATAGGTTCAATTGCCTGCAGCTAGATAAAAAGTGCTTCTCAAGGATAAAAAAAAAAATCATTTAGTCCCCAACAGTAATGCTAGCTCCCAGAGACAATGGCTTACTGTTAAGCAAACATCAAAGTTAGTACCACGTTATGCAGCCAAAATGAGGTATCAAAAGGTATTTTGGAGACAATTGGGCTGTAGGAATTTTTACTGATATTGTAGCTGACTGCAAAAGTTCAAAAATATAAAGAGAATGTGTTATTACTTAGGCAAGGAGTCCTGCTTCTGCTTAACAGAACAATGGAGTCTAATAGTAGTTCCAAGAGGCACTTAAGTCTAAGATTTAGAGTCCAAATAGGACTCTAAATGGGCAAATCTGTTCATAAACTGCCAGAAGGCAAGATCAATAAAACTACGATTCACAGACTATACTTACCTGGANCAGTGGTGGAGGCAAGATTCACATAGTCTGACTCCAAAGTCACACTCCTACTCATTACTGATAATTAAGAAAGGCACAGGGCCAGTTACAGACTGCGTGAGCGAACAGGAGGAAAAATAACCTCCCTACACTCAAACACGGCTGGTGGAAAGTCAACTGACACAATGTCTTTGAAAAACAGTCTGGCATTTTCTAGGAAAGCTGAAAGCATCTGTAAAAATATCCTGTAACTCGGCAATTTCTCCCCTGAGTTAAGAAACTCAGGCACATGCATATCAGAAGCCATGCATTAATACAAAAATGTCTATAGTGTATACTTTGTACAAGCAAAAACTGGGAGGAATCCACTTGTCCCTTAATGGAAGAACGAATAAATTGTAAAATAAAATACAATGTCACAACAAAAGAACTACTAAGGTAACACATGTGAAGAAATCTCTTGTATAAAATGGTAAACAAAGAAGCAAGATCCAAAAGGAGTACATACAACATGTTTATATTAATACACTGCTCACGGTGGTAAAGTTGGATCAAGAAGCAAGGGAGTTATTATCGTAAAGTCTGGATCATGGTTACCTCTGGAGGCAAGGGGCCCTTCTGTGAATGGTATTATATTTTCTAACCTGGGGGGCTGTCTCACATCACACGGGTAATTTTTGACTTATGCATTTTTTCTTGACATTTTTTTTTTAATCACTCATTCTTGACTCCAGGAAGTTCCTTAATTCTAGCCCATAGGCCTTCTCTAGTGGCCAAATAACCGAACTGCAAGTACATTAGCATGCAAACTACTCCCAATCTACAACCCAACTACAATTGGGTTTATCTCCCAATCTACAACCAAACTTGTAAAAAAGCTATTTCCAGAAGTTCAAGTAATAAACATATTGGGCAAATTCCTCTTTGCTTTTTTAATCAGAGAAATGGTCTATACCATAAACTCTGCAACGCCTACTACTCCGTGTGATATGTGACACTGATAAGCCCACAGGGAGTCTATAGATAGAGTGTCTGATTGCATTGGCGCTGCAACAGTAAAGCCTTTGATTTCAGACTAACTACCAGTATCCAAAGGATGACTCCTAGGTAGAGACTGGGGAACAAGTGACACCCAGCACAACAGGGAAAAAACCAGCAAGAGCAGGGTACAGGAAGATGAGCTCCATTTCAGCCACCCTGAATTTGAGGGCCTCATCCAGTGAAGAGCTGGGCATGGCACATGGGGCTCTGCTCAGTGTTTCTGGCAGCCTGAGTGGGAAGGGAGCTTGAGAGAGAATGAACATGTGTACATGTATGGCTGAGGCTCTCTACTGTCTACCAGAAATGATCACAACACAGCTATATCCAATGCAGAATACAAAGTTAAAAAAAAAAAAAGAAAACAAGATGGAAACTATCAATTCTCCTTTCTTTCACATGCCTGTTCATACACTATGTTCACTTTGGCAAGATGCCAAAGAGTATTTCTAAAAGCATGAAATAGGAGTTGTATATACAATCAGCTCTGCTCCTCAGACTGAGTTCCAGGTAAGTATAAAATAGCACATTATATCTGTTAAAACTTAAAAGCAAACAACTTTACCATTTGTAGATAGGTTCAATTGCCTGCAGCTAGATAAAAAGTGCTTCTCAAGGATAAAAAAAAAAATCATTTAGTCCCCAACAGTAATGCTAGCTCCCAGAGACAATGGCTTACTGTTAAGCAAACATCAAAGTTAGTACCACGTTATGCAGCCAAAATGAGGTATCAAAAGGTATTTTGGAGACAATTGGGCTGTAGGAATTTTTACTGATATTGTAGCTGACTGCAAAAGTTCAAAAATATAAAGAGAATGTGTTATTACTTAGGCAAGGAGTCCTGCTTCTGCTTAACAGAACAATGGAGTCTAATAGTTCCAAGAGGCACTTAAGTCTAAGATTTAGAGTCCAAATAGGTCTCTAAATGGGCAAATCTGTTCATAAACTGCCAGAAGGCAAGATCAATAAAACTACGATTCACAGACTATACTTACCTGGAAGACTGGTTATAAATATTCCTAATGTTTATTGAAAATGGAGTTTTGAACTGGCCAGCTATAACCCTTAACTATCCTTTTCTCTAAAACTAGCCATGACAAACCCGTAATTGTTTGCCTTTGACTTCAAATCTACAGAAAATTTGTAAAAGCCTTTGTCATCCATCACGTGCTGACTTAAATGTTTCACTCTGCTATCTGAACACTGTTTCCAGACATGCCTATCACTGCGTCTGTCTTCAGCCCTAGACTACTAGAGCACATGGACGGAAGACTACCCGGATCCCTCCAAAGCACAGAGTGCCAAACAGTCATGTAAGAAAATTTATATTTTAACATAGAAAACTAGGAGGGAAATGTTTTTCTAGTACAATTACTTGAAGACACAACCCATCAGATAGTCTCATTATAAACCATACATCATTACTGATATTTAAAGATACCATGAACATATCATTTGTTCTTCACCTACAAAGTACTTACCACAATTCCAATGGAAATGCTCCCCTTTTTTCTGTCTTTAACGTTTTCTTTGTTTTCACAGATACACAGAAGATAGCTGGTAGAAGTATCAGTCATTACCTCATCGACATTTACAGCATCATCCAGCTTGACTAGAGGATTCACATGTAATAATTATTAAGGAAAAACAAATACTACGGTCTCATGACCTTTTCCTCCTTAAAATAATAGTTTATTTTCCTGGATATTTTTGCTCTATATAAAATCTTCCATACAGCATTCCTTCTTCTGATTTACTCTGATTATAGTTACAAGGCCGTATCTTCCCTAAGATGTAAGATTCATGAGAACAGACAACTATTATCCTCTCACTTCCAAAAGGCCTGGAATATACCTCAGATCTTACAGAAGCCCAAACATAAACCGTGAATCCTTAACAATCTCATAAAGTTTAATTCCACAAATCACAGCATGAATAAACTAAAATAGTGTAAATTACTTCCCCCTGCTAAAGTGCCTAACAGCTCTCAGACATAGCAAGAGATTATTTTTTAAAATGTGAGAAAACCAAACATACTTGAGAAACATACTTGTGTGTATGTGTGTGTGTGTGTGTGTGTGTGTAATAAGTCCATTAAATAAATTATCAGGGATGAAAGCTGTCTCTGGACATAGTAAGTCTGGGAACATCCACTTTGGGCATCAGCTGATAAGACAGTAAAAGAGAGGCAGGAAAGGGTGTTGTTTTCAAAGCAGGCTTTTAAAGAAAAGACTCAAGTCTGGGCAAAAGAAACAACAGAATTACCAAGTTCTTACAGCCTGATCAGCTTAGAACAATACAGAGCTGTTAATAGTTTGGGGTCCACTCTGAGTGATAACTGTTCCCTATTCATGGTATTAACAGAACAAAACAGCTTTCAGAATGTGGGTAGAAGCTACGGAGGACTCTAAATAAGCAGATCTAAATAAGCAGATCTGTAATAAATCATAACAGAAATACTACTGTTACACAGTGTCATTTAAGACTTTATCCCTACATTCTTTTATTCTGAGAGACCTGACCCCATCCCACAGTAAACAAAGCACTTCCTTATCATATTTTATATGTAATTACTCATTTTTTTAAGTTGACAATTTTATGACTCTGCTGTTAAAATCATTTGGTTTCAAATAACTCACTGAATTGATAAATGACTCAAAACTGGGGAGCAGTCACTGTATATACTGAAGATTCTTTCAAAGTGAGAAAGCTTATAATCCATTTTCAAAAGTAGTAAAATTCTTATGACACTGACAATTAATGAAGATGACCTACTATCACCTTTTAGAAGCAGTTAACTGTGGTAACTTTGTAGTTTTCACATTGTGAAGTTAGTAAGTTATTCTGTAGGTCTCAGGAAGATTTACAGGCGTTTGTAAGCCCAAGCAACTAACCACTAACGACACAGGCCTGGGGAAGATGTAATTTCACATCAGTTGCTGACTTGCTGTCATCATTTACCAGGCTTTCTTTTTTTCTCTTAATATATGATGACCTCTTCTTTAACTGCAGCATTTGAAAAATGCCTCTTTTTAGCCAAAACCAACCCTTTTCTCTTCAGTTATACTAATCAAAGGTCCAAGTAAACATACTGTCTCATCTCATCAAAAAGGTACCCAATCACAGTTTGGAATGGACATGTACAGACTGCTATATCTAAAATGGATAACCAATGAAGACCTATTGTATAGTACCCCTGGAACTCAGCTCAGTGTTATGTGGCAGCCTGGATGGGAGAGGAGTTTGGTAGAGAATGAACACACGTATATATATGGCTAAGTCCCTTGGCTGTTCACCTGAAACTACCACACTGTTGATCAGCTATATCCCGATACAAAATACAAAAAAATTTTTTAAACAGTGCCCAATAAAAGAACAGTTTTTTAAAATGTTATTTAAAACAAAGGCCTTGTAACATTTAAGAAAAAAATTCCTACTCAAAAAGGATATCTTCTCCAATAAGTGTAGATTTTGTATAAAGAGCAGTCAGTTTCCGGGAAAAGACTGAACTTTTGTTGTCCCCAATGGCCTTTAAAGCAGCTGTTTCAGTTTGCTTCACAACTCCCACCTTCAACAAAAGTAATAAACACTGCATGTTAAATACGATGGAAAATTTGTTAAGATGACATTATTTCTAGAGATTAGAAGTCTAATTCTGAAATATTTAAAATAACAAACTAGTCTACAACGTCCAGATGTAGGACTTAAGTTTAAGTAATAAGTTAACACAAGGACCTTACAAGTGTGGATAAATCACTAAGAAACACTCCAACACACAATTGAAAAAATGTTTTACCCTAAATATCTAATATGTTAAAAACTCATGAAAATAAAGTGCTAATAATTATGACAAACTTTAATTTCTCCAAAATGCCCAATTCCAAAACCAGTATCAGCCTCCCACCTTAGAAACACCTCCCTCTCCCAGAAGAGACTTCAATCCCCTTTTCCCACAAATTGAAGCCAAAGCTGACCTTATATCCTTTGGCCACAAGGCGGCGTACGTGAACAAACAGTCGGTGAGTAGGTATGCTTGCTGTCATAAAGTTGTGATCTAAATGGCAATAGATATTGAGCTCCCGGGCTGCAATCTAAAAAAAATTTTTTTAAGATATCGGTAACTTTCTATTTCAAGATTCCCTGTCTGATGTTTGTTCCCTTTGTTAAAAATCCATCAAGGTATATATTTAGGATTTGTGCACAGGACTGAAGCGACTTGGCAGCACAGTAGCAGCAGCTATCTATGTGGTAGGTCAATACAATGTTAAAAGAGATTCTCTGTGCAGAAGCCTATGGTTTTTATCTTTTTTTTAACAGTGTCCATGGCCTAAAATAAAGGCCAACATCTATATCTGAGAACAACTTGGAAAAATATGATACGTTTTCTTTTACGTCCTTATTAGTGATTATCAGGGATTAGTGAGGTGGCTTAGTCATGTCTGACTCTGCGACCCCGTGGACTGTAGCCTACCAGGCTCTTAGGTCAAAACCTTAAAGTGATGAACCTTTCCCTGTGCAAAACAGAGAGCAGGAGAGTGTAAAGGAATAAGAATTTGCTACTTAGCACATGCAAATAATTGAAAATTAGGAGATATTACACAGTATACATAAATGATAAACCTCCCTGGACAGAGGGCATCTTTGAGAAAGTGAAAAGAAAACCTCCTGGTCTGGTTAGCTAATCAGTGATGCACGAGTGATAGGAATGTGGAAACACATAGCACTACCTGATTCCCTACTTTTTTCTAAGAAGCATCATGGCAGACTTCCCTGGTGGTCCAGTGGTTGCGGTCTTCCTGCCAACGCAGGGGACCTGGGTTTGATCCCTGGTCTGGGAAGATTCCACATGCCATGGGACAGCTATGCCCACGTACCACAACGACTGAGCCTGTGCTCTAGGCCCCAGAGGTCACAACTACTGAGTCCGCGCACTGCTACTACTGCAGCCTGCTTGCCAAGAGCCCATGCTCCTCTGCAATAAGAAGCTTTCGCATCTCAACGAAGAGCAACACAACTTAGACCAAGATAGCCAAATGACTGATATACAGAGACCTGTAAGACTTCACACGCCTGTTGGTAGGCTAGCAGAGTTAATGTGCTCATCCTTTGAGATTTAACTATGTTCCTGGCTAAGAAAATTCATAAAGTAAAGGTAAAGAGAAGAATTTCATACACCTCAGTTTTTTTTGGTGTGAGTCTTCATCAGGAATACTCACACGATTATGATTCATTCACTAACTATTTGGTTCATCCACAATCAACTTTTGATGGATGAAAGACACTAGGTAAGCACCATGGAGAATAAGCATGAACGTTCCAATCAGAACCACTCACTTCCTTCTTCACATATTTAGCATCCACCAAGTTTGCTTCTGTTTATATGTAGTGTCTGCTTCAAATGAAAGCTTTAAATGGGGCTTCCCTGGTGGCTCAGGGGTAAGAATCCATCTGCAATTCAGGAGACCCCTTTTCAATTCCTGGGTCGGGAAGATCTGCTGGAGAAGGGATAGGCTACCCACTCCAGTATTCTTGGGCTTCCCTGGAGGCTCAGCTAGTAAAGAATCTGCCTGCAATGCAAGAGACCTGGGTCCGATCCCTGGGTTGGGAAGATCCTCTGGAGAAGGGCACGGCTACCCACTCCAGTATTCTGGCCTGGAGAATTCCACTGACGCTATAGTCCATGGGGTTGCAAAAAGTTGGACACAACTGAGCAACTTTCACTTTACTTAAATGAAAGCATTTTTAAAAGGCAACTGATTACATTAGCTTTTTCATAAGGTCAGAAAGCAAAACGAGAACACTGGAAAATATTTAAGGCTGGACAAGAAAATAATGAAATAATGCCTATGAAAATAACTTACCTCTGCATCTTCCCCAAAGAATCTATACTTATATCCACATTCCACACACAAAATTGCATCTTTCTGCTGCTGCTTCATTTCTAAGTATTGTAATTCTAAGGGTGTGTAGATGCTTTTAGTCCGTTTGTTAGATGGTTTAGAATCAGAAGTTTTCTGTAGGTTTTCATAACTCCTTTGTGATGGTCCAAGATGGCTGAATGTCTTGTCCTGGCAACCGAAAGATTTTTATAGTTTAAAAAGTATTAACCATAATAATAGTTCGAGAGAGAAAGAGAGAATGTAAATTAGCACAAAGCTAATAATTGGTGAGTTCAGGTGAGAGGTTTACAGGAGTATGTTGTACATTTAGGCAAATTTTCTTGCACGTTTGGAATTCTTTCAAAGTAAATGACTTTAAAAAATTGAGCCAAAGTAAACAACTACTTAGTATCTTAAACAAATTTTGAAAGCCTATAATAAAACAATTTCATTTACTTTTTTTTTTGACCAGTTCATGAATCTGGACTTTGCAGAAAGGAATGTGAACTTCTGTGAAAATCAGATACAAAATTGTGTTGGTCTGAGTATTCTTCTGAGTAAAGAATCCATAGTTTCNAGTAAACAACTACTTAGTATCTTAAACAAATTTTGAAAGCCTATAATAAAACAATTTCATTTACTTTTTTTTTTGACCAGTTCATGAATCTGGACTTTGCAGAAAGGAATGTGAACTTCTGTGAAAATCAGATACAAAATTGTGTTGGTCTGAGTATTCTTCTGAGTAAAGAATCCATAGTTTCATTAGATTTAAATGATTCAAAAAAAAAAGTAAAGAACTATTTCTTTAATTCAGTAGCTCTCAACCATGGCTACACATTAAAATGAGAGCTTTTAAATGATAACCAAGTCCAGTTTTTCATGAACACTAAGTAAATATGATTCTGAGAAAGGGTTCTGATTATTGATTTTTTTTGCAAAGTTCTGTTCTCCAGGTGATTCTTTTGTTTTTAACTGACATATAGTTGCCACATAATATCATGTTAGTTCCAGGTGGGCAACATGGTGATCTGACAATCAAATATATTATGAAATGATCACAAGTCCAGTAACCAATTGTCACCATACAAAATTATTACAGTAAGGTGATCTCATTTAAAGCTCGGCTTCACCACTAATTCTGAGTTATAGATTTCAATGATGGATCAAGAGTTAAATTCCCTGATTTTGCAACGGTGAAAAACACTGATAGATAGTCACAAAACAGTAGAAGTAAGGAACCCATGTACTTAGTTAACTTTTCTACTTATTGTATCAGCCAAGCTTTCAACTAAAAACCTCAGAACACATCTATAAATTATTCACCATGATTTTCTAGACTCATGGAAACTATAAGGAGGACTATAAGAAACTGTGCTTCTATTAATTATTAATAAAGAATTCCCCCCCCCAAATTAATGACTCCTAACCTACGCTGTATATCAGAATCAGCTGGGAGGTTTTAATTTGTGTTGTTTTAATAAAACCAATCTATCCCGTCTTAATAGTAAATCAGAATCTCCAGGAATTAAAAAAAAAATCTAAGAAGCAGAAGCTCCCTCAGCTGATTTAGATGATCAGCCAGGTTTGGGAACCCCTGCCCCAGGTAAACCCACAGAACCTAATAGCACTTGAGAACCTACATTTTAAGTAACTGCTTACCCACCCATATGAGTCACACACCTTTTGGCTAGTTTGGGATTTGGAATCTTCAGAAGAAACAGCATTCTTTGCACGTAGAAGATCGATGTCCTCAAAATCAGTACATTTTGGCAGAATTGCAAACTTCTTCTGAAGAGGTTCTGTCTGGACTCTATTTTGAGGAAGGGCAGAATCGCAGCAGAACTCTTTCAGTTTTTCCAGAGACTTTAAAACAGTCCTNGAAGAAACAGCATTCTTTGCACGTAGAAGATCGATGTCCTCAAAATCAGTACATTTTGGCAGAATTGCAAACTTCTTCTGAAGAGGTTCTGTCTGGACTCTATTTTGAGGAAGGGCAGAATCGCAGCAGAACTCTTTCAGTTTTTCCAGAGACTTTAAAACAGTCCTGGTCCTCAGATGTTTCTTGGGCTCTTAGCAAATCAGATGAAAATATAACAATAGTATTTTGTGTCAATATGTCAATTCATAATCAGTATAGGATTTTTACAGAAAGAGCTTCTCACTTAAGGCAAGAATCTAAGTATAATGTGATAAAGTGGTGAAGAAATCTTGGGTTCAGGGTCAAGATGACATAATGAAACACACATCTAATTTCACTTGGTCCTGAAACCTTATTAAAAACTACAGTAGGGCAGAAAGAAGAGATGACAACCGCAAACAAAGTATCTGAAGCTAGAAGGAAAAATGGATGAGCAATAACCACTTTAGTACACCTGAAAGCTAAATCCTAAGTCAGTAATATACAAAACCAAGAACCAAGCCTATTCACAATAAAAATGAAATGGGTCGAGAATCACAGCAAGAGTAGCTCTGGAAATGGAAAAAGGGGAGGTTCTAAATCAAAGAGGACTATGATTGAGAGGGGAGCTTGGGGGAGAATGGATACACGTACATGTATAGCTGCCGCTCACCTAAAACTATCACAACATTGTTAATTGGCCATACTCCCATATAAAATAGCTTAACAAGTAAATAAAGTAAAATCAAATAAATAGGACTGGTTCAAAAATTAAGTCCTTACACCTCTATCCCACTCCAAGCTCAAGGACAGCTGTCCTCCACCTCCCTCAAAAGACTGGCAATTTCTCTGGAAAAAGCAAAACGGGCACAGGTGAAGCGCAGTTCTGTGCCTGCGTCATAAGAATAATGGAATACAGGGTTACTGCATGTGAAGGAACCAGCCTCTTCTCACCAGTTCTCAGAACACCGGGAGCCAGAGCTCTCCTTCTAGGCAGGAGCACAGAAGACTCTTGACTAGGAAAACTGAAGAGCCTGTAGCAAAGTCCTGCTGCTGCTGCTAAGTCACTTCAGTCATGTCCAACTCTGTGCGACCCCATAGACAGCAGCCCACCAGGCTCCGCGGTCCCTGGGATTCTCCAGGCAAGAACACTGGAGTGGGTTGCCATTTCTTCTCCAATGCATGAAAGTGAAAAGTGAAAGTGAAGTCACCGAGTCGTGTCCAACTCTCAGCGATCCCATGGACTGCAGCCTACCGGGCTCCTCTATCCATGGGATTTTCCAGGCAAGAGGACTGGAGTCGGCTGCCATTGCCTTCTCCGGTAGCAAAGTCCTAAAGATAATGAAACCAGGAATTCACCAGGGAAATCTGAAAACCAACCCCCAGGACACTTAACTTCCTGCCTCCACAGCTTTGCTCATGCAATTCTCCCTGAAATGCCCTGGACCCCAATTTCCACATGTCAAACTGTACTCACTTTATCAAGACCCATCTCAAAACTACTTTTTCCAAGAAACTCTGCTAATTCTCCCAGTTAAAAGTCATATTTTCTTTCCTCTATGTTCCAATAACAAAAGCACATCTTTCTACAGCCCGTATCACACTCTGCCAATCAGTTGTTATTAAGAAGCAAGCAATCCATAAAATAAGGGATACTATTCACATTTGGGGTATTTATAATAACACATGCCAGAGTACATTTTTTTGCCCCTAAGAGCAATAAAATTCAGCAGCTACTTTTAAACATAAAGAAATGGGACTGCATTTATCATCTCTTACCTTTCCCATTAAAGGAAAATACTCTGAGGACAAGAGTTGGGCTTCACTTATTTCTAAAACTTTAAATTGTCTCATATTCATATCCAAACCTCTTTTTTAGGTATATATTTTATCCTGTCTCCTGTTAACCTTATAGCTAGAAAACTATATATATGAAATCTCTTTTCAGACGTATATATTCATCTTATTTACGATTACTCTCCCCTTTCTAGGATGTACACTTGAATCACTCTTCAAAGGTATATACTGTAAGTTTTTATATAAGAACTTTTCTCCTATCTATACAAAAACACTTTCCCAGGGTCAGGGTGGGGTATAAGTCTTAGAGTTGTACTTATATAAAAAAGTAGTATCTGAAACTGAAGTGTTAAAAACTGAGGTGAAGGAGTCAGGGACTCTTCTGACTACTGAATACTCTGTTCTTTTCTTTATTTACGTTTTAAGTAAAGTTCATATTTCAAAAATTCCATGTTTATGGCCTTATTTCCACAAACTTCAGGGTCTGTTTGGCTCGATCTACAGCAAGGCCTTAGCATGCATGTGGTTAGACTCCTTGATGGCTGACTTTCCCATTTCCTCTTCCTTCCATCCTTCCCCAGCCCCCTACCCCACTCTCACCATGCCAAGAAGATTCCCTCATGAAGCTCCATCCCTGAGTTATGCTCAACTCAGAAAGGTTATATTGGTTCAGATATGATCCTGGATTGAACCAGTTTTTCTGTATAACCTCTCTGACACCCTTCCACATCGCTTAAAATTTGTTCTTTCCTTTTTCTGTGCTAGAATGTCTTTTATGGGTGCACCTCAGCTCAAGAGACAGGAAAGAAGACATCCCACCCTTATTCATTTACATCAAGCCATTATGATTCCTGAATTATAAAATAACGGAAAGAACTGGTACATAAGAAATGACGCAAAATTATAATTTTTTCCTAATGCTCCTAGGGCCATCATATCTTGAGCCATCTAAAAGAAAACCAGGAGGAAATATGAACATGTTTATCTGTGGGAAGAATGAAGCTTACAGAGGAAAGCCACAATCTTTCATTGCCTTTCTCACAATATCTAACAGAGATCTTTACACCTTATAAGGCCCTCAAGGGAAAAAACTAAATGGAAGCCCTCTCAAATAAAAAGCCCCCAAGAGCTATAAAACCCTTATGCCTCAGAGGAGACACAGATATAGTCCCCAGTTCCTCCATTAGGCCTTAAGGAAGACTGTAACCACTGTGAAAAGCCTGACTGGTCAAAAACTGAGTACAGTGTGTGTGCACGCATGCTTAGTCGTGTCCGACTCCTGTAACCCCATGGACTGCAGCCTGCGGGACTCCTCTGTCCATGGAATTCTCTAGGCAAGAATATGGGAGTGGGCTGCCATTCTCTTCCCCAGAGGCTCTTCCGGACCCAGCGATCAAACCCACATCTTGTGTGTCTCCTGCACTGACAAGTGGATTCTATACCATCTGAGCCACCAAGGAAGCCCCTGAGTACAGTGTGTGTGTGAAAGTCACTCAGTCGTGTCTGACTCTTTGCGACTGTACAGTCCATAGGATTCTCCAGGCCAGAACACTGGAGTGGGTAGCCGTTCCCTTCGTCAGGGGATCTTCCCAACCCAGGGTCAAACCCAGGTCTCTGCAGGTGAGTACAGTGTACTATGAAAATTAAAAGGAAAATGGAATTGGGAGGCCAGCAGTGGGAGCTCTCTTGCAAACACAGTTTTGATACAGATCCAAACAGGAAGAGACTTACCTTGCATCTCCTACAGAAGTGACACCACTTTACTACTACCAGGAGGAGGAAGATTTTCTCCTAGCCTGACAACAGTTCAACCAATGAGAGACTGTCACAACTCAAAGAAAACTCTCTATATTCTGAACTCTCAATTTCCTCTAATCAACTTTCTGTTTATAACAAACCCTCCCAACTTCCCCTTCTCCTTTATAAAAAGTTTTCTCTCCTTAGCTTTGCCAAACTTGCATGCTATTTGCTGTAGCTGCATGTCCTGTATTCTCTGCTGCCCCCAGATAAAGCCATTTTGCTGGTAAAATAATTGGGTTGTTTTTACTGTTTTAAGTTAACAGGACCCAAACAAACCTTAGCAACCTCTATATTCTGCTCCTGTATTTAAAACTTCACTGTCTCGTTTTCTGAAGATGCCATGAAATGAGCCATCAAACTGGCATAATATGAGATTAAGACTTCGCAGCATTATCACTAGTCTCTGAGCCCTTAAGAGGATATACCCTAGAAATAAGGCCACTGGTTACCATCCCAAGACGTTAAATAGACCAAAAATTCCTTGCTAAAAATCTTTCATTGAAATTAACACTGAAATCACTGTTTGAGCTTTAAATTTTCTGCGCCATAAAATGGAAATACATAATACTTTCCTCAAGACTACTCTTCTAGACTTAGGTTATGAATGATCAAGGAGGAAGAAGAATTATCATATTTTAAATGAAGAATTTTAATCTAGAAGGAAGCACAGAATAGATGCTAAAATATAAATACGCCATTATAAACATATTTTTAAAAATCTGTACAAAAACCTGTTTTACAGATAAAATAATTCATCATCTTAAAAAAAGGAAAAAAAGAAAAATCTTTGTAATATTACAAACATATTTTAAGTTGGTTAAATTAAACACAATGTTCAGGCAAATCCAATCTACACTAAGTCAGAAAACAGTTATCCTGGGTCAGGTGAAGGGGCTGCAATGGGAGGGAGCAGAGAGAGATCTCTGGGAGTCCTAGTAATACAGCTTCTTGATCTAAGAGACAGTTACAGAGGTGACTTCAGTTTGTGAAACTTATCAAGCTTAAAATTCTCTACATATCTTAAACATCTATAAAGAATTAATAACAACAACAAATCCATGTTCATAGATCTCAGGGTGTCAAGAACTGTCTGGAAAGACGACCTACAGCCAATGTTTTAGAGTGTTTAAGCTGGAAATAACATATTTAAACTTAGGCAGATAAAAAATACAAGTCAAGCAGGATAAGGTCTTAAAAAGAAAAATAAACAAATTTAAGAGCCAGTTTCAAATCTTGTCTAACAGTAGAAAACCAGGTAAGCAGTAGAACTTTCTCTTAAATTAAAAAACTTATTTTTTAATCTCAGAGCCTTTGTTTTAAATATTCATTCCAAACTGAGGCATGTTGTTTTAAACTTCTAAAGGTGATTTTTTTTAAATAGTATAAAATAAAAATGGAAAGTTCATTGGACAAAATTTTTACCTTCTATAGTAAGTATAGTCATTAGAGAATACAAAAATGGGAATTTGGGGAATGCTATATTTAATTCCAAGGACAAATTTGATTTTTTCATTAAAGCTAAGTAGCTTTATCCTCAGCCATTAAAAATAATAATAATAATGCCATTAGCAGCAATATGGGTGGTTACATTATCACACTGATGAAGAAAGTCAGAAAAGACAAATATCATATGATATCACTTATATGTGAAATCTAAAATATGGTACAAATGAATTTATTTACAAAAAAAGAAACAAGACTCACAGACATAGATACAAACTTATGGTTACCAAAGGAGATGGATAAATTAGGAGTTTGGGATTAGCAGATATAAACTACTGTATATATATATGGTGTGTGTGTGTGTGTATATATATATTATTATACATTCTATATATAAAATAGATAAATGACAAGGACCTACTGTATAGCAAGGCAACTATACTCAATATTACATAATAACCTATAAGGGAAAGAAATCTGAAATATATATAGGTATACACATATATATATACAACTGAATCACTTTGCTGTACACCAAAATCTAGCAATCTAAATCAATTATCCTTTGATTTAAAACATTTTACTTAAAAAATTTTTTCATTAAGTAGCTTTAACTTTAGGATGTTAGTGTGTAATAATTATAAAAACTGGTTGATGTCTTCTATAAAATGGCTCAAGGATAACCTGGCAATTATATGAATTTAATGAAATTAAAAGACACTTACTCCTTGGAAGAAAAGTTATGACCAACCTAGATAGCATATTCAAAAGCAGAGACATCACTTTGACGACTAAGGTCCGTATAGTCAAGGCTATGGTTTTTCCAGTAGTCATGTATGGATGTGAGAGTTGGACTGTGAAGAAGGCTGAGCGCCGAAGAATGGATGCTTTTGAACTGTGGTGTTGGGGAAGACTCTTGAGAGTCCCTTGGACTGCAAGGAGATCCAACCAGTCCATTCTGAAGGAGATCAGCCCTGGGATTTCTTTGGAGGGAATGATGCTAAAGCTGAAGCTCCAGTACTTTGGCCACCTCATGCGAAGAGTTGACTCATTGGAAAAGACTCTGATGCTGGGAGGGATTGGGGGCAGGAGGAGAAGGGGACGACAGAGGATGAGATGGCTGGATGGCATCACGGACTCGATNGGGAAGACTCTTGAGAGTCCCTTGGACTGCAAGGAGATCCAACCAGTCCATTCTGAAGGAGATCAGCCCTGGGATTTCTTTGGAGGGAATGATGCTAAAGCTGAAGCTCCAGTACTTTGGCCACCTCATGCGAAGAGCTGACTCACTGTAAAAGACTCTAATGCTGGGACGGATTAGGGGCAGGAGGAGAAGGGGACAACAGAGGCTGAGATGGCTGGATGGCATCACTGACTCGATGGGCGTGAGTCTGAGTGAACTCTGGTAGTTGGTGATGGACAGGGAGGCCTGGCATGCTGTGATTCATGGGGTCACAAAGAGTCAGACACGACTGAGTGACTGAACTGAACTGAACTGAAGGCATATTTCAATTTGAACTTTCTGGGTACAGTTTAAAGGCATACTATCTGATACATTTTCCAGGTCTTTTTTTTAATTGTATATTATCCTTATATACTCCAGCTATATTTTCTTGTATCCTTAATTGATTTTGTAAAGTCCAAATTTATATAGTATTAAGATAATGGATATCTGTATTTCTCAAAATGCTTTTGACACAGAGTTCTACACTATGTTTATCTGTAATTAAAATAATATTAATAACAGAAAGCAAGTCTGAATTTGGGGAGATTTTATTTATCAAAGGTAGCCAGACATGTATATACCACTGAACTATACACTTTAAAATGGCTAAGATATAAATTTAACCATATAAAATAAAAGTTTTAGTTAAAATTTAACCAAATTCTCTGTTACGAAATAACATAATTAAATCACAAGAAGATGAACAAAAAGAAATTTAAAAAAAACTTTTGAAAGGGGTACAAGACAAAAAGGTCACATGCTATATGATTCTATTTATATGAAATGTTCAGAATAGGCAAATCTATGGACAGAAAATAGATTCGTGCTTACTTAGGTCTAAAGGGGTGCTGTTGGGGGAAAATGGGAAGTGACTGCTAATAGGTATTGAGTTTCCTTTGAGGGTGATGAAAATGTCCTAAAACTGACTTTAATGAGGGCTGCACAATTCCGTGAATATACTAAAAGTCACTGAACTGTACATGGTAAATGGGTAAACTGTATAACCTGCAATTATATCTTAATAATTCTGATATTTAAAAAAAAAATGAGGTGGAGTAATCACCCAGCTTTTGACTGGTGAAAACTCTTCTTCCTGAGAGCAATGTTTACCAAGTAACAAAGGTTTTATATCATAACATTCCAAGTCTGATGCCCCATTTCTACCTCATGTCTCCTGGGTGCCAGAGTAAATCACTGAAGTGTGGTAATCCTCATATCTCACATATCACCAACTCTTCTTTCATAAAAGAAGAATAACAAGGGGTACAATAAAAGAACTACAAAAAGCCTCCAGAATAACAGCAGGCAAACAGACGCTGTTCATTAACAGCTTGAAGACTTTACTGAAAACTAAATAGATCTGATCTATGCAGAGTAACGAAAAGAGAAACAGAGTTCCAGAAAAACATCTACTTCTGCTTTACTGACTATGCCAAAGCCTTTGACTGTGTGGATCACAATAAACTGTGGAAAATTCTGAAAGAGATGGGAATACCAGACCACCCAACCTGCCTCTTGAGAAACCTATATACAGGTCAGGAAGCAACAGTTAGAACTGGACATGGAACAACAGACTGGTTCCAAATAGGAAGAGTACATCAAGACTATATATTGTCACCCTGCCTATTTAACTTCTATGCAGAGTACATCATGAGAAACACTGAGCTGGAAGAAGCACAAGCTGGAATCAAGATTGCTGGGAGAAATATCAATAACTTCAGATATGCAGATGACACCACCCTTACGGCGGAAAGAGGAACTAAAAAGCCTCTTGATGAAAGTGAAAGAGGAGAGTGAAAAGGTTGGCTTAAAGCTCAACATTCAGAAAACGAAGATCATGGCATCTGGTCCCATCACTTCATGGGAAATAGATGGGGAAACAGTAGAAACAGTGCCAGACATTATGTTTTTGGGCTCCAAAATCACTGCAGATGATGACTGCAGCCATGAAATTAAAAGACGCTTACTCCTTGGAAGAAAAGTTATGACCAACCTACATAGCACATTCAAAAGCAGAGACATTACTTTACCAACAAAGTTCCGTCTAGTCAAAGCTATGGTTTTTCCAGTAGTCATGAGTGGTTGTGAGAG
>SJYA01001331.1:2339326-2483599 GCA_006410615.1 Neotragus moschatus
AACTGAACTAATGCAGAGTAATGAAGCAAAGAAAAGTAGACAGCCCTGGAAAATGCAAATTCTGTCGAGTCATGCCTCCATTCAGGTAGGAAGAGGAAAAGGGTATCATCAGACCTATCCTTCACTTTAATCATGCATCTCCATTTCTAGTTATTTCATACATAAATTCAAATTTTAATTCTTGATTCACCAAACTGAAACTTTTCTTTTTTGTTTTTGACTCATTTGTTTTGGGTCTCCCTGGTGGCTCAGATGGTTTAGAATCTGCCAGCAATGTGGGAGACCTGGGTTCGATCTCTGGGTTGGGAAGATTCCCTAGAGAAGGGAATGACTACCCACTCCAGTATTCTTGCCTGGAGAATTCCATGGACAGAGGGGCCTGGCAGGCTACAGCCCATGGGGTCACAAAGTCAGACACAATTGAGTGACTTTCACTTCAGTTCAGTTCATTTCTCTACATAGTTTTGTGAGAATAATGAAGAAAGAAGCATTTTCTGTCCTCTCCTACCATAAACTGTCTGAGGCCAATTAACTAAAGAAAAATTTGCTCAACTGTCTGTACCCAATACCTCTGCTAGAAGTCCAGGAGCTCAGGAATGGTGGTTTTACACAAAATCTTTTCACATACAGAAGAAACAGCTCCATCATTAAAAAGGACCGGATAGATCTACACGTCCTAACACTGAATATTGTTCAAAATGCTCTAAGAGGGGAAAAAAAGTTGCAAATTAGTATATATAGTATATTACAATTTATGAAATACTATTCATTAACTAATTTGTGGTATATGTTTATACATATAGATGTGCATAAGTAGAAAAATCCGGAAGAATATACAGCATCTCCAAAAATCAGCAGTAGGCTTTACTGAAAGAAAGACTATGAGGTCTTTGACTGTCTACCTTCTACGTTTCTGAATTGTTTGAAAATTTTATAATAAGAATGTTTTATAGTCAAGATCAAAATTTGCTAAAGGGAATAAAAGAGAAAATTGAAAGTACAGCCAAATTGCAAAACTCCAGCTTTTACCCCTACTTCTCCAACCTTCTACCCACACACCACCACTTAAGAAAGTGCCAGTCTACTCAAGCACAATGGAAGCCTTTCTCCGTTCTCCTATAGCCTCTTCCTCCCTCAGAACACAAGAATATCAGAGCCATGACTTGTGAGAACGAAGAAAAACTGCCCCATAACTCACCAGAGTTTCCAGACATTACAGAATCACTTCCTTCTTCCTTTCCTTGGACTTTCCTTGCTTTCTTTTTAACAGGCCCATCACTCTCTAGTGCTCTCTTTTTACTTCTGTCAATTTCTGCAACCTATGTTAGAAAAGGATGTGTCATCTCTAATCTCAAAATTTGATGTACGCAAAATAATTTAAACTTACTTCTGAATGACAGTAGGTTCTTGCCATCCATCCTTCATAGAATTGTCTACTTAGAACTATGGGTGAACTGTTCTACCATCATCAAAGATAAGCTGGAGGTCAGGTCATGAGCCTCGGCATCTCAAGCAGTCCTAGAATTATAACCAAGGCTGCTACTTTTCTTCACTTAATCAGCCTTGCCCTAGCTCAGATTATGAATCACACTACTTACCTATGTTAAATAGAGGACCTTCAAGAAAAAAACTAATATTTAGATAATTAAAGAACAGTATCATTTTTGAAATGTTAATTGCAATTTTAACTGTTTCACGTTCAAACCTGGCTTATGTTTTACCACTGAAGATGCCACAAGATTATGGACTGCATGCTGGCAGAAAAACTGTCAAAAACTTAGGTCCTTCACCAAATGACCTCTAAACAGTAGGTGTAAAATGAAATCTTGGTGAATTCATGGAAATGCACACTATGGTCAAAAAACAAAGACAGGAGAGGTACAATCCTCTATAGAAGAAATATAAATGAAGGGAACAAAATTTTGAAGCAGCCAAGCTGTCACCTGCTTCAAAACCTGGAGGGTTACTTAAAAGCCCATCTACAGTGCCTTCCACATTTTCAGTTTGAGAAATGCTGTACTAGGGAGCCCCAATGAGGGCTCACCCTTAGGTTTTCCTTTGTAGTAGTGTTCCTGGTCAAAAACAGAACAAAACTATTTCACTCAAAGGATGGCAAGCAACAGGAAGGGCCCAACAACTAGCACATCTGTATCGTCTCCAGAAACTTTATCCACTCATATCGTGTATCAGACTTTATATAATCTGAACCCCACAGTCACCAGGGAACCGCACATAAGTCATGACTTTTACTAGTAATCACCCGAAACACTGAGCAAGGCTGTTGCAACCCTAAAAACGAGATTTAATGCCAGTTTTCATCCAGTCACCTAACTCAACAAATACAAATGAACAAGACTCTTCTTCAACCCTCAATTCAGGGGGAAAAAAAAAGGCGGCGGGGGGGGGGGGGAGAATGGANTATTAAATCTAACTATGGTAATGGATTTGCAAGCTTCCTTGCACCATTATTCAGTAAACTTAAATATCAGTTATATCATGTAACTTAAGAAACTCTAGTTTCACATAAAATCAAAACACATGTGTTTTGGAACTTACCAAAATTAAGTGGTTATCCTTTCTCTGTACCTACCCCTAAATACCCTAAGATGTAAGTTTTAGAATAAGCTAAAAACTGTGCTCTGTTATTTCTAGTTTACCACAATACCCAAATAATATTTTGTAGGCTCTTTACCCAATGTCTGACAGTTAAAAATATCAAAGTTTTGAAATGGAAGCATTTCCCAGGGATTCTCAGGAGTGTCTTTAGTTGACCTGTGCAAATAATTTTTCTGTTCACTCATCTAACATTAGGTGACATAGACCTGGATGCCTGGAAGTGCCCTGGGGACTCAGCAGGGTGAGGAGGGAGAGGTGGTTCAGGTAATAGCATTAAGGCTGTTCATCAAGTCCGCTCCAGTGCTTTGTCCTGCACCAAGGCTTCCATGGCATTTACTCTACATGGGCTTTCTATTTTGTCTCTTTTTGTTACTGTTTACATTGGTCCTAGCTCACTAAGATAACTTCTGAACCCCAAGGGATTTGGGGAGGGAGAACACCTGAATTATACCATACGAGGAAGTTTGGAATTGGCATGGTAATTATTCTCTTAAACTAATAATGTAAGCAGAAAAAGCATGCAGTATCCTAGGGTACTGCTTCCTTAAGAACAGGGGTCATAATATTCCTTTCCCATGTGTATTATTAGAGTTCAACCAGAGCATGAGACCAGTAGCAGATAGATAGGTAAAAGACTTTTATTGTAAGGAATTATACCACTGTGGGGGCTGGCTAGGCCAGTCCAAATACCTCTAGGGCAGACCATCAGGAAGGACAGGCAGGAACTCCAAAAGGGGCTGAAGCTGCTGCCAGCTGATGAAATTTCTTCAGGGAAGCCTCAGATCTGTTCTCAAGACCTTTCAACCCCTTGAATTAGGTCCACCCAGATTAAAATCATCTAATTATCAGCTTTAATCACATCTACAAAATACCTTCATGACAACACCTAGACTGCTGCCTAAATAACTGAGTACCATAGCCTAGCCAATCGAATATATCAAAGACCATGGGAAGGAAAAAACACTGCACAGCTATAGCCTAAGGGGATTCAGGCTTGTGTAGATTTTCTCCCAAATCCCTCCTAAAATGGTATAGGTTAAAAACATAAAAGAAGGTATACCAGAATATTTGCATTGATTGCCTTTGGGTAGGGGAATGTCTTGCCATCTGCCCCAGTCTTCATGCTGGTCTCTCCTGGTTGCTAGGATATTCTGATTATCTCTTTACTTGGTAGAATCGAAATTCACTGATTGTATTGCCATTCCCAGAGACTCTTTAATAACATATTCTTGAATACTACTTAAGTTTATTTATGGCCAGCTTGAGCTAAAACGAACATAAAGAAATCTCAGTGGGGGAGATTTTCAGTTGGGGAAGCATATCTCCAGTTTCTTCCTTATGACCCCCATGTGGTGTATGTAATTGGATTTGGTTTTTTCTTGTGCATTTATATATAACATTTGTTGATGTATTTTCACTTTTTTTTTTTATAAGGCAGAGAGAAAATTTAAAATCTTTATTACCAAGCACACCAAAGAAATAAGGAAACCAGTTAGGGAAAATTTTTAGAGTTATTTTTTGTCCTTCCTTCTGCTTCCCTACTCTTGGTCAGTTCCACATATATCCTGAGCACCTGCTCTGTGCCAGGCACTGCTAGGTCCTAAATAAAAGTGGGGAGATTCACACAGGTGAATCTCTAATTCATGTAAGCTTTTAGATAGATTCCGTTTCTTACCTCCACCACCCCCAGTGTAGAAAGAAACTGAATCCTCAAAGTAGCCCCAAAATTTGCTGCCAGATATTAGTCATTTTGGGTAAGTGTTTCCTTAATGAGGTATAGGAAAAAATGCCTTTCCAAAGCTTTCTAGACAATCCAGTTGTGGCTTTAAAAGAAATATTACGCAGCCACATTTGGAAAACAGGCATTTTCTCAAAACATTAAACATAGAATCATCATATGCCCCAGCAATCCCACCCCTTGGTATATACCCAAGAGAAATGAAAACATAATTACATAAGAACCTGTACACAGATACTCAAAGCAACATCATTCATAGTAGCCAAAAAATGGAAACATCCCAAATATCCATCAACTGATGAATGGATCAACAAAATCTGCTATATCCATGCTACGGAATATTATTCTACAATAAAAGGAATGAATTACTGATACTTGCTACAACATAAATAACCTTGGAAAACTAGAGTGTAATATTACTTTACTGTTTTTCTTTTGAAATAAATACTATGCACAACAAAAATGTACATTTTTGTCTTATGTGTACATTTCCTACATTTTAACAAATGTATGCACCTATGTCTCTGATGCTGGGAAAGATTGAAGGTAAAAGAAGAGGGCAGCAGAGGATGAATGGTTAGATAGCATTACTGACTCAATGGACATGAGTTTGAGCAAACTCCTGGAGATGGTGGAAGACAGGGAAGCACGGTGTGCTGCAGTCCATGAGGTCGCAAAGTCGGACATGACTTAGCAACTCGGCAACAACATGCACCTGTATAACCCCATATCAAAGATAGAGAGCGTTACTGGCACTCCCAGAAAGCTGCCTCGAGTCCCTTACTGGTGAATATTTACCCCTTCCCTCCATAAACAACCACCGTTCTAATCTTTCTACCACACATATCACGTGATATCACAGGTGGTTTTGGTTTTGATTCCTTGTGGACTGTACATAAACAAGGATTGAATTGTTGACCATGGGCCATACAGATGCTAAATGCTTTTTATTGAAAGGCTTTATGTTTATGATGGTTTTTACTTTATAATTACTGCTTTCTAGTCAGATTATTTTACTAACATGAATGGTGTTTGTAGATATCATGTGTAATTCTTTCTGTTAATCTCAGGGAACCTCCAAAGGGAGCTCATTTTCTTGCCAAAAGTCTGGATGATGCCTTAGAACTTATTGAAGATCCAGAATTAACAAATAAAATAGACATGGTTTGGATAGTGGGAGGCAGTTCTGTTTATAAGGTAAGTAAAATTATCTGTGAATATAAAGAAACAGTCTACCCTCTTTCAGCTTCCCTGCCATCTGAACTTTGAAAAAATAAGCCATGAGCAAAGCATGTTATTTCTATAAATTAGACATACTGTCAGTTTGAATTACTCATTTTTTGACCCTATCACGAACTAAATGAAACTTTTAAAATAAGTTTTTAGGTCTATACCAATTTACTTTCAATTCAAAATAGTTGATGTTTCCAGTTTTAAAAACACTGTAAACCCTGACTGAGAATTGTATTTGCACTGCATTGTTTACTGTTCCGTATGTGCCCGGCAGACACTGAGTTATCATCTATTTTGCAGGATGAATATGTTCCTTACCGGGAAAAGGCTGTGGCTCTCCATTGATACACAGTGACTAGATGGATATGAGCTAATTAAAAACAGAAGACTCCCTCAACAGTTTTCATTTAAAATGAGGATAGGGAGAAAATGTTACATGATTTCATATCATAAAGGAAGACAGTATGTAAAATAGAAAATAATTCCTTTTGCTTGATACCAGAAGACCTCCAGCTTTAGAAAATGCTGAGGTTAATAAATAGAATTTTATAACATTGATGAAAGATGAGTATTTATGGGGAGAAAAAGAATCAGCCCCTATCCTTTGGTGGCTTGTGGTAATGTACGAACACTGAAATTATTTTAGAAAGAAGTATACCAAGATCCCAGGTGGGATTATAAAAATTCTTGTGTTTTGTGTTCCTCTTTCTACAACCTTTATTTCCTCCATTTGTAATAGGGGGAAAATAGACATTTTTCTTTGGTCTTTTTGGCCAAGTATGAATTTTTTCAGAAAATAAATCCTTTTTTCAGTGTCTATCATATTTTGAATGATTCAATACTGCAGTCACTTGAAAATGTATTCTAAACGATATAAGTACTTAAATACATTTATATAATTTGATATATCTAAATGCATATAAATAAAGAAGCAGAATCCCTAGGTGATAATTCACTAGGGATTACTTCACATCACAATGACTTGTAGAACATTCAAATCTACCAGCCTATTTTTGTAAACAGAGTTTCATTACAACATGGCCATGCCTATTGGTTTATTGATGTTTATGACTGCTTTTGCTACAAAGGTAAGAAACTGTATGGCCCACAAAGCCTAAAATATTTACCATCTGACTCTTTACAGAAACAGTGGACCAAATATCATTAACTATTACTTTTTTCCCAAACTTTAAGCTTTTTATTTTGTATTGGGTATAGCCAATTAACAACGTTGTGGTAGTTTCAGGTAAACAGTGAAGGGACTCAGTCATACACATACTTGTACAAATATCATTAACTTTGATATACATCTTCAAATGTTACTGTGATTAGTCCCTTCAATTTTTCTAAATTTTGATACAGTTGATTTGGTTGGGGCAAGAGAAAAACTGATTTAATGGAAGCCATAGTATTGAAAATAAAAAGTAAAATTTGTTCTATGACCTTTAGGTAGAATCTTAAGGATTACAAACACTTGAATTTATATGTATATGGTTTTGTGGGTTTGTTTTGTTCTTTTTTTTTTTTTTTACCTCTGTAAGCTATTTCAAAATCAAGAGTTATTGCTTTCTTAGAGCTGCAGTTGGGACTGACTCCTGACTTTGTATTTGAATTTTAAGATATCTGTTCCAGGGAAGTTTTTTCTGTAGAAACTAGCAACAGTTATAGGCAGTGGCACTGTCTCTATAAGACCAAATGCAATCACTGGCAACAACAGACAGAATGTGATACCTGCTAGCATTGTGACTATCTGCTGAGAAACTGAAGAATTATTAAATTTTATGTGAAGGTGTTAAGTATGCCCTTGGGATTTTCATTAGTCAAAGTTTCATGAAATTACTATCTTATACATATATATATGTGTAAGTTTTTTCCATGGAGGGAAAGTAGATAATTTGGGGGTTTTAATTCTTAAACAACAACCAAAGATAAAAGACAGATTGAATGCTTAGATGCAAAAAGAGTTTATGCAAGCAAACTAGAGCCCAGAGTATATTTGAATTCACCCTTGTAATTATTGATAAATGATTAGGGCCATTCTCAGCTAAGTCATACTTAGCCAAAACCCAAAGTAAAGTATGAGACCCATACTTAGCAGGGACCCAAAGTGAAGAATAGGTTAATTATAGCATACTTTGGAAGTAATTAAAAATATTAGAGTTTCTATAGCTTTTTAGACACAGATAAATAAGGAAATTAATGCCTTTTGTTCTATTTCAAAGGAAGCCATGAACAAGCCAGGCCATCTTAGACTATTTGTGACAAGGATCATGCAAGAATTTGAAAGTGATGTGTTTTTCCCAGAAATTGATTTTGAAAAATATAAACTTCTTCCAGAGTAAGTAAAATGTTATCAATTAGTCTGAAGCACCTTTGGCTTTCCTGCTTGATGCTGCTGCTGCTGCTAAGTCGCTTCAGTCGTGTCCAACTCTGTGTGACCCCATAGATGGCAGCCCACTAGGCTCCCCCGTCCTTGAGATTCTCCAGGCAAGAACACTGGCGTGGGTTGCCATTTCCTTCTCCAATGCATGAAAGCGAAAAGTCAAAGTGAGGTCGCTCAGTCGTCTCCGACTCTTAGCGACCCCATGGACTGCAGCCTACTAGTCTCCTCCATCCATGGGATTTTCCAGGCAGGAGTACTGGAGTGGGGTGCCATTGCCTTCTCCAGCTTTCCTGCTTACGATATATAAAAAAGAGAATGTGTCTTCAGGTAGAATTCAAGGTAGTAATGTGTTTTATAGACATATGCTATAGGAATTTTGGGTATCTGCTTTAACACACTTGGGAAGGTTCAGGTTTTAATGATTTTGCTGAAATCTAGAGAGTCGGCCTTAGTTCGTTCTGTGAGATCTCTGCTTGTTCAAGATCAGACCACTGCCTTAGGGGATACAGTGCTTACCTAGACAGGTGATGTTACTATCACTATGCTCCAGATCACATTTTCCATAACAGAGGAGGAAGGGGGTGAATAACAGATAAGCATCCAAAGAGTTGCTGTGTGGTGAATTGGAATACTACAATGTGGTAGATGCCGTATAGCCTGAGAAGTCCTTTCTGAACAGTGATGCCTACACTGAGAGCTAAACAGCAAGAAGCCAGCCACACAAAGAACTGATAAGAGCATTCCAGAAACCGGAAGTAGCTAGTACAAGAGGCCTGAGGGCAGAAAAAAGCCTGGCATGTTCCCTGAACATGAAAGGCACTGTGGGCATTGTGAGTGAGGAGGGGCCCGAAAGGGATCAGACCAAGGGCGAGGTTAGAGGGTTCTGAATAGAGAGTGATGCTGTTCTTCTGGAGAAGGGGTAGGCTACCCACTTCAGTATTCTTGGGCTTCTCTTGTGGCTCAGCTGGTAAAGAATCCTCCTGCGATGTGGGAGACCTGGGTTGGGAAGATTCCCTGGAGAAGGGAATGGTACTCACTCTAGTATTCTGGCCTGCAGAATTCCATGGACTGTATAGTCCATGGGGTCGCAAAGAGTCAGACACTGAGCAACTTTCACTTTCACTTTAACTGTTCTGTTACGGAAAGTGGGCTGGAGGGACAGGAGTGAAGGAGGGAGGCCCATTACAGTAGTCCAGGTGAAAGATGAAGGAACTTAGCAGTGGTGGAGATGGTGGAGGTGGAAGAAGAGGTTACATTTGATTTACTCTGTACTTGTGCTTTTAGCATGAAACTGATTGTGAAAACATTTTAGTTTAAAAGCGCTTTTCAGCTGTTGGCTATGGAGAGTAGAAGATTAATTATACCAACACTTTTAGACTAGCTCTTAACACATTATTTCAGACATTCTCAGTTGAAAATAGTCTTTCTTTGAGTGCAAGTTTGATTTTGGAAATTCCTCCTAAAAGCAACATTCGGAGCAAAGTCTGTATAAATGGATGATGAGGGCCAGTCTCAATTAAGTCATACTTTTGCAGGGTGAAATATATTATATATATTTACTATAAAGCTTTAGAGTAAAGTATATTACTTTCTAGAGTTGGGGCTTCCCTGGCAACTCAGCTGGTGAAGAATCTGCCTGCAATGCAGGAGACTGTAATTCCTGGGTTGGGAAAATCCGCTGGAGAAGGGATAGGCCTACCCACTCCAGTATTCTTGCCTGGGAAGTCCCAGGGTAGAGGAGCCTAGCAGGCTTCAGTTTGTGGAGTCGCAAAGAGTTGGACACAACTAATGACTAAACCACCACCGTATATACAGTTTTTAAAAACTGTCTGTGTTTCTTTTTCCCAGCTTATTTTCTCTTGTACTGCTTAGATTGCGATTCTCACCTTCTGTGGATACTGATCTCTGCTGTCCCTCTTTTTTACCTTTCTTTGTTTGCTGCTAACAAAAAGAATAAATTACTATGTGAATCAGCTTCATATTGAATACCTTTAAAATACCTTTCTAAACCCTGTTGCTCTGAATCAGACATCTTACAAAGCTGTGACCCTTTAGAATCCTTTATAATTTAAATACAGGGCTGGCTTTTTGACTCTTAGAAAAAAAAAAATGAACATCTTTACTGAGAAATGATTCACACATCTCAAAATTCATCCGTTCGAAATGTAAAATTCAGTGGTTTTTAGTATATTCAGAGTTTTGTGGCTATCCCCACAATCTCAAGTTCAGAACATTTTCACCACCACCCCAAAAAATCCCTGTGCTGCACATTAGCTCTTTATTCCCCTCCCATCTTGGCTCTAGGAAACACTAATCTATTTTCTATCTCTATAGATATGCCCATTCTGGATATTTCATATTAACAGAATCATATAAAGTGAAGTCTCTAACTTAAGGGATGTTTGTAAGGTCATCCATGTTGTGACTGGTTTGATCTCCTTGCTGTCCAAAGGACTATAAAGAGTCTTCTGCAGCACCAGTTTGAAAGCCTCATTTCTTCAGCACTCTGCCTTCTTTATGATCCAGTTCTCACAACTATTCGTGTCTACTGGAGAGACCATAGCCTTGACTGTATGCACCTTTGTTGGCAAAGTGATGTGTTTGTTTTTTAACACACTGTCTAGGTTTGTGCAAGAAGCAATTATCTTTAATTTCATGGTTGCAGTCACCATCCACAGTGATTTTAGAGCCCAGGAAGAGGAAATCTATTACAGCTTCCACCTCTTCCCCTTCTATTTTCTATGATGTAATAGGACCAGAACTGAAGCGACTTAGCAGCAGCAGCAGCAACAGCAATAGGACCAGAGGCCATGATCTTAGTTTTTTTAATATTGAGTTTTTAGCTGGCTTTTTCACTCTCCTTCGTTACTCTCATCAATACAATACAGTATTGTAAACTATAGGCACAGTGTCACACAGAACATCTCCAGGACTTACTTATCCTGCTGAAATTGTATATACCCTTTGAACAGCTACTCCGTTTCCTCCTTCCCTCTACGCCTGTGAACCACCCTTGTACTCTCTTGCTTCCATGAATTTGACCGTTGTTGATTTCTCATGTGAGAAGAATCGTGCAATACTGTCCTTCCGTGACTGACTTACTCCACTTAGCATAATGTCCTCCAAGTTCATCCATGTTGTTAGATGGCAGGATGTCCTTCTCTTTTGAAAGCTGAATGATAGTCTATTTTATGTATACATATTTTCTTTATGTATTCTATTTGTCGCTATAGTTTCCATATCTTGGTTGTAGTGAACATGGAAATGCAGTTATCTCCTCAAGAGCCTTACCGGACTTCACTTATTAAGTGACTTCACTTAACAGAAAAATGAGAGATAGTGTTGGCAAGGATGTGGAGAAATTAGGACTCTTGCACACTACTGATAGAAATGTAAAATGGTGCAGCCACTATGAAAAACAGTATGATGGCTCCTCAGAATACTAAACGTAGAACTACCATATGATCCCGCAATCCTACTTCTAAGTATATTCCCAAAGGAGGGCCTGGGTTTTGACTTAGAAGCTGGTGGGAACACCAGCCTAAGTGAGTGTTAGGGCATAGAAAAAATAAACAGTGATTCTAGTAAAGGATTTGCAATAAGCCACTCAGTGGGGAAGTAGAGCAGTGCCGTGTCTACCAATTAAACAGAAATCAAGAATATCCATACATCACATATAACTTCAGTTCCACTCTGACAGCTAAAGGTTGAATTTTATTTTTCCTTTGCTCACACAAGAAATTTGATACCAAGTTTAAGACTTACAAAACGTCCTTAAGAAATTTCACATTAGCTGGATAATAGAGTGGAAAGATAAACTGCTAACAGTGGTTAGTTTGGGGGTGAAGAATTAGGAGTAAGAAGGAAAGGAAGAAGAATTATATGTTTCATTTTCTAACGTTCTATAGAGTTTGAAGTTTTTCTTAATATTTGTATATGTAATGTATTTGCATAATATTTAATTATACATTTTTTTCTTTTACAGATATCCAGGTGTTCCTTTGGATGTCCAGGAGGAAAAGGGCATTAAGTACAAATTTGAAGTATATGAAAAGAAAAATTAATTTGAAAATGTTTTCTGATCTATTTTAAGCCTTTCTCCCCTGCCAAAAACTATACATTTTTTGTTGTAGAGACTTCTGTTCACTTTAGATCTATTCTTTCTAAGCAATGTACTTTTATTCCCTATTAATCTTTTTTATTAATTATTATTGGAGTATACTTGCTTTACAGTGTTGTGTTTCTGCTGTAGAACAAAGTGAATAAGCTATACATATACATATATCCCCTGTTTTTTGGATTTCCTCACCACAGAGCATTGAGTAGAGTTCTCTGTGCTATATAGTAGGTTCTCATGAGTTATCTGTTTTTTACATAGTTGTATATTCCCCATTAATCTTAACTAGACTATATCAGATACCATTTGTAAAACATTTCTTGCTATAATTGTCTGAATTCCCATTAAGGGCCAGGAATAGGTTACCAGCACCACCTAGGGTAGAATATATCTAGACATATATCTATCAAGACAGCCCAAAGTGGGAGAGTCCCCTGGTGGCAAGAGTTGAAACCAGAACCTGTAGAGCTAGGGGGTAAGTTCAAAGGTCAGAAATGGACAATAAACAGAAAAACTAGCATTCAGTTATTAAATTAGATCAAAAGAGGGACTAAGAATTACTCCATATGGATCACACTACTGAAAAAAAATCTGTTCACTCAGACCATTCCACAAGGATAGTGATGAACAGGTACAAGACTACCTTTTGATGGTTAAGAGAACGTCTGAGGCCTTTAAAAACTTTGTTTCTGAACTTCAGTGAGATTTCATAAGATATTACAATGATAGAACAAGAATTGGCTGCTCTTTACAAAAAAGGATAATCTAAAATCACACATAATGGCTAAAATTTTAAAAGGTAATAAATTGAGAATGAATATTGCTAGAAACCAAAATTAGTAAGTTAGAAACTAAACATCACAGAATTAAAAAATGAAAACTAAACCATGTTTTACCCATCTTATTAGCAAAGATTTAGATTACTAATATAAAAAAATAGTATTTTCTGCCTTATAAATTGGTACAACCTTTTTAGTGTGTAAGTTAGCAGTATTAATTAAAATTCAAAATATTCTGGGTTTGGACCCAGAACTTTCACTTCTAAAAATTATTCCTGAACAAAGAGATGGGTCCAAGAAGATTTGTTGGAAAATTTTGTTTTAAACTTGGAAAGAACCCAAATGTTGATTAATAAGAACTATTTAATATGTCTAGAAAATGTAACATCTGCAGCAGTAAAAAAAAGGATGACTGAAAAATGCCAAAAACTGCTAAGAAGCAACTTATGGATCAACTCAAAATGTTTAACAAATGTTAATGTGTGGGGAAAAGCATGCACAAACTCTTGACAGCACCAGTTTGGAGTGTTATTTTCTGCATTAGGTATGTCTGTTGTGATTAGACTTTTTGAAGTATTATGTGCTCATTTTTATTTTAAAAATGACTGAATAAATAGAGCCCTTTATGCTTAGCAGTAAAATTAGGATGCAGGCCATCAGAAGTAAAAAGAAATGTCCTAAAATCTTCCTAGAGGGAAAAGATAGATCACACAGGAACCAATATTGAGGAAGACTTACAAACCACAAGAAAACAGTGGTGCTCGCTGCAAGGAACATAAGCAGAAAACTATTCGTATCCAGAATGTATAGATCTTAGATACTGACACAAAAAGAAGGAAGCCAGTTAGAGAAGAGGAAGCTCAAATGACCAAAAATACATATAAAGATGTCCCTGCCTAATTGGAGAAATGCAGATTAAAGCTACAGCAGGGTACCATTCACACACACATCAGATGTGGCATTCTCACTAATACCAATTTATTTGATAGATGATACCAGTAAAGCATCAGTTGGTATGTGGAAAAGTAAAACCGAGAAGGTAAGAAGGCCAGTTCCAGGTCAGCGAGCAGGTTCCCATTGGGTCGCAGACTCAATACTGCTGAAGTATCTGGGAAATGGAGGGGAGGAAAGCTGAAGTATTTATCCCTCACTCATTGATGGGGCTACTCCTAGGGTTGTCAACCCCCTGACCTGTGTATGACTAAACACACCAACTACTAGACAGAGTCCCAGGTGTTTGCAATAAGAACCATGCTGTTAAAATTCTGAGAAATTTTTAACTGATAATCTGTGCTAAGTCACTTCTGTCATATATTCAATTAAATTATGTGTGGTATCCACATTTGGGGCTGATTTGGCATTTCATATTAACCACATTGCTATAAATGACATTCCCAATCAGTAGATTAAAGCAAACGTGTGCCCTTCCCCTCCAGTACATTAAAAGTGAAAGTAATGCTGTTCACTCACCATGTTGAGAATTCACTGCCTTAGCAGATAAAACCCTAATCACCACAACTTAACACATGGAAGTATATTGCTCAGATGAAGTCCAACCCAGGTGCTTCCAGTCAGCAGGTAGCTCTCCAGGTGGTGGTAAAGGGAGCCAGGTTCATTCCACATTGTGGTGTCTGTCTTCCACTAGGCATTTCCAGGATTGTTGCCAAAAAGGAAAAAGCATGGAGGATCACTTGTGGGAGGTCTGGCCGTGAGGGCAGTCCAGGAACTGGTTACATGTGACTTCCACATTCCACTGACCAAAACTTTGTCATATAACCACATCCAATTACAAGAAGCCTGGGAAATGTAGTCTAACTGTGGAGGACAAAAAAAAAAAAGACTGGGTGAGCAGTTAGCCAGAAAGGGACAGAAAGATCAGGATTATAACTTGACTTATACCTCCCATTTTTCTACTTTTGAATCTTTGAATAGTTTGGAGATGCATCTTGCTTCAAAAATCATTTTGTGTTTCAGAGGGCTCCAAAAAGCTCTGGTACCACAGTCCTTTATGTCTCAGTGCAGAAAGAATTCAGCAAGAGGAAAAGAAATAAGAACAGGATGCTTGTGAGGCTTACAAGAGGATGGGTGAGGCAGTGCCATGCCCAGGGAACTTCCTCGGCTATAGTTTTATAATCAAAGGAAAAGTGAGGCGATGGAGAAGAACTTTGTCTTTCTTGAGTAGACATGCTTCCATCATCAGCTCCTCCTCCAGGCTGGGCGGGGGGTTTTCTTGTTCCTGTGTGGTCAAGCTAGGTCCACAAGTTATTGTTTTTTATGTGTGCAGAGAGCATGTCCAAGGGATCATTAACTTATTGAACTCACTGGCAGGACGCGGGTCTCAAGCCACCGTTGTTTTGTTGTTTGGGGGCATGTCCCGTGCTTCTGTTGCATGGTTCTGTTCCCAAGCAAGCCTGCTTGGTTTTGTGGTTAAGAACACCTGATTTCTTGAGTAATCACTAACTTCCCGTATTTTTTTTACTTACAATCCCTAAATGGGATTAACTGTTTATTCACCTGCTTGGTCGCTTTATCCCTATCACTTCTAGTACGGGCCGTTGAGCTTTTTGAAACTAGAAGACTGGAAAGAGTTAATGCTAATTGTTCTTTAGTGGTCGTGAGAAATGTAAGCAGAGTGCAGGTCTTCTTAGGAAAGAACTCTGTATTTTAGGAAACTGACTCATTCATGGGCAAAGACTAGATTACTCTTGTAAAGAATGAAAAGAGTAATACCATTCTTTGCACATGGCGGTAATTTTGTCATTTAGGGCCTTTGTTTAACATTATATGTTGGGCTTGAATTTTAGTTGCATATTACCTGTATGTCTATGTCATTCCATTTAGTAAAAAGTGTTCTTCTATTGTGGGATATATTCTTGTTTGACTTTTCCATCTGATTAGGAAACCTGTCCTTCCCCAACAGGCTCTTAACAGCATAGATTTCTTGACATTCTAGCCTCAAACCTTACTCCTTTGTAGGTCTTTGTTTCAAGTCGTGAGTGGAAAGCCTATGGGTCTCATTTGGTGAGTGCTCTCTGCTGGCTCTTACCCACTAGAGTTCTCCTGTGTGTATCTCCAGGCAGCCTGACAACCCAAACATCTGTCTCACTTCCCTAGACAGCATTTTGTCACATTTGAATTGAAATTAAGAGTGCTGTCAATTCACTTAGTACAAACTCAGAGGAGCAGGAAGAAGGTTCATCCAGACTGAATGGTTCTGAATTTCCATCTTAAAAACTACTGCTAGTACTCAAGTACACAAATGTGATTGAATTGGTCTGGATTGTCCATAGAACCAGATAGGTAGGTGATAGGTGAAGTCGCTCAGTCATGTCCAACTCTTTGCGACCCCGTGGACTGTAACCTACTAGGCTTCTCTGTCCATGGGATTCTCCAGGCAAGAATACTGGAGTGGATTGCCATTTCCTTCTCCAGGGGATCTTCCCGACCCAGGGATCGAACCCAGGTCTCCCACATTGGAGGCAGAGGCTTTAACCTCTGAGCCACCAGGGGAGCCCATAGAACCAGAAATATATGTCAATTCCAGGTGGCGCTTGTGGTAAAGAACTTGCCTGCCATCACAGGAGATGTAAGAGACATGGGTTCAATCTCTGGGTCGGGAAGATCCCCTGGAGGAGGGCATGGCAACCCACTCCAGTATTCTTTTCTGGAGAATCCCCATGGACAGAGAAACCTGGCAGGCTGTAGCCCATAGGGTTTCACAGAGTCGGACACTACTGAAACAACTTAGCATACATATATATATGTATGTATATGTGTATGTATATATATAAGGAGATTTAAGGAATTGACTCAGTTAATTGTGAAGGCTGACAAGTCCGAAGTCTGCAGAGGAGGCCAGCAGGCTGAAATTGAACCAGCAGTTGACACTGCAGTCTTAAGGCAAAATTTCTTCTCTAAAAAACCTGCCTTTGTTGTTCATAGCAGCACTTTGTATAATAGTCAAGACGTAGGAGCAACCTAAGTGTCCACTGACGATGAATGGATAAAGATGTGGTACATATATACAATGCAATACTAGCCATAAAAAAGAATGAGATAATGCCATTTGCTGCAACATGAATGGACCTAGAGATTATCATACTAAGTGAAATCAGAGAGACAAAGACAAATATCATGGGATATCACTTTTGTGGAATCTTAAAAATATAAATGAACTTATTTACAAAAACCGAAACAAACTCACAGACATAGGAAAAAAACATGGTTTCCAAAGGGGAAAGGAGCAGGGGGGATAAAGTAGGATTAACAGATACTACTACTGTACATAAAATAGGTAAGCATCAAGGACCTACTGTACAGCATATGAAATTGTATTCAATAGCTTGTAATAACCTGTGTGTATGTGTAGGTATATATACACATGCTGCACTGTGCTTAGTCGCTCAGTCATGTCCAACTCTTTGTAACCCCATGGACTGTAGCCTGCCAGGCTCCTTGGTTCATGAACTTTTNGTACATAAAATAGGTAAGCATCAAGGACCTACTGTACAGCACATGAAATTGTATTCAATAGCTTGTAATAACCTGTGTGTGTGTGTAGGTATATATACACATGCTGCACTGTGCTTAGTCGCTCAGTCATGTCCAAGTCTTTGTAACCCCATGGACTGTAGCCTGCCAGGCTCCTTGGTTCATGAACTTTTCAGGCAAGACTACAGGAGCCCCATATGTAAAATAGCCAATGGGAATTTGCTATATGGCTCAGGAAACTCAAAGGGGCTCCGTATCAACCTAGAGGGGTGGGATGGGAGGGAGGTTCAAAAGGGAGGGGCTATATGTATACCTATGGCTGATTCATGTTGAGGTTTGACAGAANCTCTGCGACCCCAGAGATGGCAGCCCATCAGGCTCCCCCGTCCCTGGGATTCTCCAGGCAAGAACACTGGAGTGGGTTGCCATTTCCTTCTCCAATGCATGAAAGTGAAAAGTGAAAATGAAGTCAAGCGAGTGTCCGACTCTTGTATCTAAGACTACATACTCCCAATGCAGGGGACCTGGGTTCAATCCCTGGTCAGGGAACTAGATCCCACATGCCACAGTTAAAAGATGCTGCATGCTCCAGCTAAGACCTGGTGCAGCCAAATAAATAAATCGCTTTTAAAAATAGCTATTAAAAAAAGAACCCCTGAGAGCATGTTTAAGGAGGTCCATCACATAGTAGAGCAGTGGTTCTGGCTTTGGCCACACATTAGAAACACTTGAGGATCTTAAAAAAAAAAACCCACTGGTGCCAGAGTTTCCAGCCCCCAACCCCAGAAAATGCAATTTTGGTCTGGGGTGTAGCCTCAGTATCAGGATTTTTAAGTTTCCTTTGTGCAACAAAGGTTTTGGAATTATTGCAGTAGAAGCACAGAATATGTTGAATGAAGAAATAAACTCTTTATTCTTAAATTACATGCAGAAACTAATTTGAATCGAATTTACTAAATGATGATACTCCTATAATCTAGGCCACCCCTGCTGTTCCAAAATGCACAAACCTAAAGGAAAAAAGAAAGGGTTGAAAATGCAGAAAGGATTCAAAAGGCTGTCAGATTAGGAATTGCTATAGCAACAGGTGATGTTGATTCTGAAAAGAAAGACCTGGAACATGAGAGCTGTCTTCACATAATTGAAGGGTACACCAAAGGGCAGAGCTAGAGTCATGGATTTACAGCTAAAGGAAGCTAGATTTTGTGCAGTATAAAATTTTTTCTTAAAAAGCAATGTTATCTGTGGAACATTCTTTGACATAAGTCATAGCAATATTTTTGATCTGTCTCCTAAAGCAGAGGAAATAAAAGCAAAACTAAGCAAATGGGGCCTAATTTAACTTAAAAGCTTTTGCACTGCAAAGAAAACCATTGACAAAATGAAAAGACAACCTACTAAATGAGAGAAGATATTTGCAAATGATGTGATCAGTAAGCGGTTACTCTCCAAAATATACAAATAGTCCATATAACTAGATATCAAAAAAGCAAACAACCTGATTAAAAAATGAGCAGATGACCTGAATAGATATTTTTCCAAAAAAGACATACAGATTGCCAACAGGCACATAAAAAGATGCTCAACATCATTAATTATTGCAGAAATGCAACTTAAAACCACAATGAGATATCACCTCTTACCTGTCAGAATGGCTATCATCAAGAAGAACAGAAATAACAAATGTTGGCAAATATGTGAAAAAAATGAACCCTCATGCACTGCTGGCAAGAATGTTAGTTGGGGCAGTCACTGTGGAAAACAGTATAGAGGTTTTTCAAAAAACTAAAAATAGAAGTACCATATGATCCTGGGTACATACTGAAAGAAAATGAAAACACCGATTCAAAACAATACACGCACTCCAATGTTCATGGCACCATTATTGACTGTTGACAACATACGGAAGCAACACAAGCTTCCATCTACAGAGAAATGGATATATACATACATGAAAGTAAACGTGTTAGTCACTCAGTTGTATTCAACTCTTTGCAACCCCATGTACCCTACCCCGCCAGGCTCCTCTGTCCATGGAATTCTCAAAGCCAGAATACTGGAGTGGGTAGCCATTCCCTTCTCCAAGGAATCTTCCCAATCTAGGGATCGAACACAGGTCTCCCACACTGCAGGCAGGTTCTTTACCATCTGAGCCACCAGGGAAGCCCATATACATACATACATATACATACAATGGAATATTATTCAACCATAAAAAAGAATGAATTTTTCAACAATGTGAATGGACTTGGAGGGTATTATGCCAAGTGAAAAAAAATCAGAGAAAGATAATTACTATATGATATCACTTTTATGTGGAATCTGAAAAAAAATAAAACAAGTTAGTGAATATATCAAGAAAGAAACAGACTCACAGATATAGAGAACAAACCAGTGGTTACCAGTAGGGAGAGGGAAAGGAGAGGGGCTAGATTAGGGATAGGGAATAAAGAGGTACTAACTATTATGTTGGCAATTTGATGTCTGGTTCCTCTGCCTTTTCTAAATCCAGTTTGAACATCTGGAAGTTCACGGTTCACACACTGCTGAAGCTTGGCTTGGAGAATTTTGAGCATTACTTTACTAGCGTGTGAGATGAGTGCAATTGGGCGGTAGTTTGAGCATTCTTTGGCATTGCCTTTGGGAAAGGCAATGAAATGAAATTCATTTCATTTGAAAACTGACCTTTTCCAGTCTTGTGGCCACTGCTGAGTTTTCCAAATTTGCTGGCATATTGAGAGCAACACTTTCACAGCATCATCTTTTAGGATTTGAAATAGCTCAACTGGAAGGCCATCACCTCCACTAGCTTTGTTTCTAGTGATGCTTTCTAAGGCCCACTTGACTTCACATTCCAGGATGTCTGGGTCTAGGTGAGTGATCACACCATCGTGAAGCTCTTTTTTGTACAGTTCTTCTGTGTATTCTTGCCATCTCTTCTTAATATATTCTGNTGAAATAGCTCAACTGGAAGGCCATCACCTCCACTAGCTTTGTTTCTAGTGATGCTTTCTAAGGCCCACTTGACTTCACATTCCAGGATGTCTGGGTCTAGGTGAGTGATCACACCATCGTGAAGCTCTTTTTTGTACAGTTCTTCTGTGTATTCTTGCCATCTCTTCTTAATATATTCTGCTTCTGTTAGGTCCATGCCATTTCTGTCCTTTATCGAGCCCATCTTTGCATGAAATGTTCCCTTGGTATCTCTAATTTTCTTGAAGAGATCTCTAGTCTTTCCCATTCTGTTGTTTTTTTGAACTGTGGTGTTGGAGAAGACTCTTGAGAGTCCCTTGGACTGCAAGAAGATCCAACCAATCCATCCTAAAGGAGATCAGTCCTGGGTGTTCATTGGAAGGACTGATGCTAAAGCTAAAACTCCAATACTTTGGCCACCTTATGCGAAGAATTGACTCACTGGAAAAGACCCTGATGCTGGGAGGGATTGGGGGCAGGAGGAGAAGGGGATGACAGAGGATGAGATGGCTGGATGGTATCACCGACTCGATAGAAGTGAGTCTGAGTGAACTCCAGGAGTTGGTGATGGACAGGGAGGCCTGGTGTGCTGTGATTCATGGGGTCGCAAAGAGTCGGACGTGACTGAGCGACTGAACTGAACTGAACTATTATGTATAAAATTAATAAGCTACAAAGATATATTGTACAGCACAGGGGATATAGGCAATATTTTATAGTAACGATAGGTGGAAAATAACCTTTAAAAAATATGAATCACTATGTTGTACACCTGAAACCTATATAATACTGTTCTTCAACTAAACCTCAATATTTTAAAAGCAATATTATCTGGGAATAGACTGGGTTGCCTTGAAATTGTGAATAGCTGGTCACTGCAAGAATTCTGACACTACCTTTTGAGCTCCAGGCCAAGTTCTAACAAAGGAAATCCTATGCCAGGTGTTACATTAAGCATATTTGCTATTTTTGTGACCGTCCAATATTCCTTTGCTCTTTTCCTATAAGAGCCCCATAGTTTTCTTTGAAGGCTCAGTCTTATCTTACTCTCAGTTCTGACTGAGCCAAACACTGACCCACTCCCAATCAACTGGAAAACTGTAGTCACCCTTCACAGTGACTGGTTCAAGAAAAAGAAAATAACCCAGTTGAGCCAATCAGCCAAACTGTGGGGATATTCCTTACGCTTTTGAAGACTCTCTTCCATTAGATACAAAATGTGAGAATGTGGTGTGGAAAATATATAAACTGGAAATAATGAAGAGAAGAAAATTTCAAAAGGATCATTTAATAGCCTTAGAGATTAAATAAGATAATATATCTCAGAAACAAGAAGATGATGCTATAGAAAAAGAATATTCAGAAAAAGAGTTCTTAGAAATTAAAATATGTGATGATAGTTTTCTGATACAACACAGGCACAAATCAATGATCGATGTGCCAAGGCTATGCTCAGACCTCCTTAGCAGCATCTCCCTTCAACAGACTGCTAGATAAACCACCTTTCATTATACCAACCAGCTGCCTAGATTATACTGACAACTGTGGACACAAAGTACATTCTTCTCAGTTGTTAAAAACAAATTAATAAGAATTTGAAATATGATACTGTTACTGAAAAAAATCTCTTATGAAGTTGAAAGACAAATACGAATAAATCCTACCAAAAGTAAAAAAGGACAAAGGGATGAATGCTAGAAGAGAAATTATGTATGTATGATTAATCCAATATTAACATGATAAAAATAGAAGACTGATAAATAGAGAAGACAGAAACAAGTTGTCAAAGAAATAATAAAACAAAAATTCTTAGAACTGAAGGACAGGAGTGTTTATAGTAAAAGGTACTACCACTGAGAGCACAGCAAAAATAAGTTTTAACGACCCACAGTAAGGCACATTTTCATTGTCTCTGATGCTAAGTTTCTGTAACCACAGGGCTTGGAAGAAAGTAAAAATCAAAGTGCAGCAGTAATGAAGGGTCTTGCCTAGACTCTGAAGTGCAAACCCAAACAATGCCCTGCTTTCATAATATATATTTCTCTTCAACAAAGCTAAAAGATTTAAACATTTTAAAAGCTTTTTAAAAAATCATTTTAAAAGATATTTTGAGGAATTCTATAGAGACCACTCTCATAAATATGGAAACCAAGATTCCCTGATCTAAATGAGACTAGAAGACAGAGTAGCTGATTCATAAAGCTTACCAGGAAAATAGCCTTGATAGTGAGGGCCTGCCTAACTGTATATAATCACAGAAAACTACAAGTAACTAATAAATCTCTCAAGATGACTTCTTAATGCTCTAAAATTATCTCAATAAAAGACTGAATATAAATTTTTATGACTGCTACAATTGTGTGAAAGAATATCTGTAGTATGGCTGAGCACAAAAATCTATAAAATCAAACTAACAAGTTTTGGTAGTATGTTTCTATGGATGATGTTTTTATTCATTAGATTTTTCTTAATAGTGTTAGTTTGGCAACAAAAAATTAAATTCCTTTTCTTTTTCCTTTAAAACAGTTGGTCCCAAGTACAAAATGACAACTTTGATTCATTTTGATTATTCTCGAGACATGTTCCGAGATAATTTTGTGAAGACCCAGTTCCATTTAGTATGAGGAGAAGTAAAATGTTAAGGGATGTTTAAGCTCTGTAAAGTTGAACAGAATAGCATTTGAATGGCAGGATATAATTACAGATCACTAAGAATACGGTACAAAATGTACCCGACCCCACCTCCTCATACTTAACTAAGAACACTGCTTCAGCGGTAGGTGAGATTAATAAAATAACAAAAGAAATAATAATTCTGGAAGAACCAAATCTCCCTAGTTAGATTTATCAGACCTATAAGAATTATTGATAAACTTAATAAAGTCTATATTAACCATAAAGAATTAGAACCCGTACTACATGTGTGTTATTTAATTGAAACCTGTCTATTTCATTTTGTGATTTTTCCAAGAATATGTGTCCAAATATTCCATCTAAACTTGTGAGACCCTGATACATAAATGCTGTATCCTATATCTCTCTGTTTTAGTTTAAGTTTCCCCTCGATAAGGTCTGGGAACAGGTCATTTATTTGGGATGCAATCCTTGGGAGCAGAAATGAGAGAATAAAGCAAGAAAGGAGGAAAAGTATTTAAAGGGCACATATCTCAAAGTCACTATTAGGTAATGGGGACCTAGCTGAAACTAAGGTGGTCCAAGGGGATGTGATATGGGGCACTGAAAGCATCTGCTATACTCATACCTAGAATCGTGCCCCACACTCCAAAGACTCTCAGTAAAAGTTTCCAAGACACTGAATTTCTTCCAGTGACCCTCAAAGCTTCTTGCTCCCAAGAGTGATGTCGTCAAAGATCATCTGAGAACTTGTACATTGCCTTTTACAACTACATTCCAGGACCTAATTTCATTTTGTAAGTTACATGTGTCTCTGTAGCAAACAAATGAAGCTTTTTCATGAGCACTTGAGCTAAGGGGGTATTTATTATGAGGTTATGGGGCTATCTCATGAACTCCAACATGACTTTTAGGCTGGAAATCTGAAGGCAGCCCTCTTCTCTGCATGCTAGTCTCATCTCTCTGCAGAGTTTAAAATGAACCATCTCTATGTCTGCATCTGCATTCCTTCCCTGCAAATAGGTCATCAGCACTATTTTTCTAGATTCCATATATACGGATTAATATACAATATTTGTTTTTCTCTTTCTGACTTACTTCACCGTATAATAGGCTCGGGCTTCATCCACCTCACTACAACTGACTGAAATTCATTCTTTTTTGATGGCTGAGTAAAATTCTATCGTATATATGTACCATATATTCTTTATCCATCCATCTGTTGATGGATATCTAGATTGCTTCCATGTCCTGCCTACTGCAAATAGTGCTGCACCCAACACTGGGCTACACGTGTCTTTTTAAATTGTGGTTTTCTCATGGTATATGCCCAGAGTAGTGGGATGTGTTTGTCTGCGCAGTCATGTCCGACTCTTTGCAGCCCCATGGACTGCAGTCCGCCAGACTCCTCTGCCTGTGGGATTGTCCAGGCAAGAATACTGGAGAGGGGTCTCATTTACTACTCTAGGGGCTCTTTCTGACCCAGGGATCAAGCCCACACCTCTAGCATCTCCTGCACTGGCAAGTGGACTCTTTACCAGTAGTGCCACCTGGGAAGCCCAGAGGTGGGATGGGGAGATATATATATATATGTTTATAATTATGGCTTATTCATGTTGTCATATGGCAGAAACCAACACAACATTGTGAAACAATTATCTTCCAATTAAAACTATACTCAAAAATAAAAAGAAAATTTAATTGCTCTTATTAAAAAAAAAAAAAGAACCATCACGTGGAGTGGATCTGTGGATCAGTCATCCAGTCCTTATTGCCTGTGTTGAGGTGGTACTGTCAGTGATTCAGATTGGAGACATGACCCTGGACCTTAAAAAGCTTACAGTTTTGCTAAGAAGGCAAGGCATATAAAGAATAATCTACACACAACTAAAGACCAAATGACTGCTACTATGCAAGTATCACAGGGAATCTAAAAAAGGCTATACCATGGCGGTTGAGATGGATGGCCAAGGCTCCATGGAGGATGTGAGGGGGGTTTCCAAAGAGATATGAAATTTAGAAAAGTAGAGAGGAAAAGAGGAGACTGAAAGGACAAAATGAGCAAGGAAAGTAGCAGAAGAAAGAATGCATCCAGACCATTTCCAAGAAATGACTTGACCAGTGGCAAGGGTGACTCTATCCACACTGATTAACTAACTCCTTACTAAATGCTGGTCAGGGTGGTAAACCAGCACCTATCGGGACTATGGAAACATCTTCCAATTCCTTCAAATTACAATTGCATAAGATCTTGAAAACTGCTCTCACAGAATCTGACTTTGATAATATCCTGGGTGAACTCTCTTACCTAATCACAAGCGTAATCAATTTTACTGGAATCAAGGAACACTTAAAATTCAGTCAACCAGAAAATCATACACAAAAAAAGTGATTTTATTTTCCAAGAAATCTTGACAGGTAGGTATTTTTCCATAGAACTTAGAGACATGGACTATATTATATTAGTATGAAACATCATAATCTATTTTTACATTTCATGCTTAAAATGATTTCCTTTGAGTTAGTAGCAAAACTGAAAGTGACACTGATTCTTAATTTATCTGGTTTTTAACCTCCCCATTCCTTAGGAAATAGCACATCTTTGACTTAAATCCATAACCTATAAATTACATTACTCAGTGATTAGTTATCACCACCTAAACATTACTTTAATACTTAATATAGCAGTTATTTTCATCACACTGCTATATAAAAATCCTCATGGAATATTTTCAAAGTTAAAAAAAGAAAAAATTTTTATTGGGTTGGCCAAGAAGTTCATTCACGTTTTTCCATATGACATTATGGAAAAACCCAAACAAACTTTTTGGCCATCCCAATAGTATTGTATCTTAATCAGGTGATCATTTCTTAGTTTTCTTCCTTCTATGTATTTGTTAGGCAGGAGCTACAGCTTTAGTCTTGTAGAAATGGTTCTTTGAACTCTTTTTTTCCTGGATTGGACTTTTCCCACGCAAAAGTTTATCCCAGTTTTGTTTGTGTTTTCCAATCTTCTCTATGCCAGGACACCTCTAGCCCCTCCCTACACACAGTCACCATCTTGGTTTGGAGACAGGTTTTGTTTTGTTTTCCCATTGCACAACTTTTGCTCATCCAGCAATATAACTTTAAAAAAAAAAATAGTAAGAAGACCTATTTGGGCACAGATCAAATAATAAACAAAAAGCAACTCTAAATGGCAATAGCATGCAGAAGAGATGAGTTATCCTGAAGCACGTCAAGATTTCAATATATCCCATCTGTCAAAAATGGAACATTAAAGCATGCTGCATGGTAGTAACGCCTGAGAAAGCAGTTTTAATTACTGATTTTCAAGCCTAAATGAGATAAGTTCTGTCCTTTGAAATGATTTATTCATTTTTTTGGCAGCAGGGAGCATACAAGTAATATCTGCCCAACATGTAAAGCAAACACCTCAAACTGAAGGAATAATTCTCCCTAATAGCCAGACAGTGTCACCGACTTGTGACGAGTCCAACTGCAGTGAAGTTCTGCTATGCTTCTCAGTATCATGACCAAAAGAAGAAGGGACCCAAGTTCCAGAAGTTGCAGCTGGAATCACAAGAGTTTCAGCAAGGTGACAAGTTTCTACAGGATTGGAAACGAAAAAATGCTTAAATGCTTAGGCTCCTTGTCCACACATCCCTGGGACAAAAGAGGAAATTCAGGTATGGCCCTGTCTCTGGGTCGGTCCTGTTCCCTGCATTCCATCCATCCCAGCATACCCCCAGCAACTCAGCACTTACTCAACTTTTCTCTGATTTTGTAACCTGATTTTGTGATTGCTCTGGCTCGAAGGACATGAGTTTGAGTGAACTCCAGGAGTTGGTGATGGACAGGGAGGCCTGGCGTGCTGCGATTCATGCAGTCGCAGAGTCGGACACGACTTAGCGACTGAACTGAACTGGCCTTGTACCCAAATGAAAGGGTAACAGTCAGGAAGGCTAGGGATCCCCAAGGCAAAGAAACAGACTGCAAGTGTCAGGCTTTTTTTCTCCCCTTCCCTATACAAAATTAAAAGGAGGTTTCCTTTCAAATTCCGTGTTGCCACAAGGACACCTGGTTCCACTTGAACTTTTCTCAAACCTAGAGCTAACCAAAGCGTTTTTCTTATGATTCTCTTAAGCTATGTTAATGAAACTATGTATTTGCTTGGAAACTTGCCTTTCTTCAAGATTCATGTCAATTGTTTTATGGCCTGGGATGACTCACCTTGTGCCAATCCTATCTCAAAATGCATGTTGTGGGTGAGGGGCCTGGTGCCACTCTCTCAGTTTTGAGCTATTTCCTTTCTCTAGTTAGCAGCTTGCTAGTAGGTATATAACGCCTTGCTAAAACTAGCAAGGGGGCACTCTTTCTGCCCCCTTCTGATGTCTATGTAAGAAGCTTTCTCTATCCCTTTTATACTTTAATAAAACTTTGTTACACAAGAGCTCTGAGCCATCAGGCCTCGTGACTGGCCCCAAGATCAAATTCCTCTCCTCTGAAGGCCAAGAATCCCAGCGTCATCAGGGCTTATAGCGACCTTTCACAAACACACACTTTTTGATCTCAGTTCTGCAAACTGGATACTTGTCTTTGTCACTCTGTTCCCCACCCTGCCCATCTTTCCTCCAGGAATGGTGTTAGATTATAACCCCTGCGGGTCCACTAACTGGCCATGCAATCTGGGGTGAATCATTTAGCCACCTGGAACCTCAGTTTTCTTATTTGCAAAATGAGGGGTTTGGATGAGATGGTTTCAAAGATGCTTTCGCATTCTAAAATACCACTACCTTTCTGTCAGGCTCTTGAAGACTGTGGCCTGTCCCTGATCAGTCCTTTGTCTGTTAAAAGGATGAATAGCAATTAAATGCACTGAAAAAACATGTTAGAACACAACATCCTTTCTAAAATACATGTTTTCCTGTCAGTTGGACCCTAAAAACAACTGTAACGTTTTTTTAAATTAATCCTTCCTGGCCCAAAATTGGACCAGGTACAGAATAAAACATTGTATCGCACTCTCACATAGAGTATATACAGCCAGTGTTACTGCAAATAATAAAACCAACACAGACTAATTTATACAGAGAAGAAATTTACCTGAAAGATACCTGATACCTGAAAGAACTTCAGGGAAACTGAAGAGTCAGCCCTGGAAATAGGAACTCGGGGCTGTGTTGCACAATCAAGATTCCTCCAGAGGGTCAGTAAGTGTAGGGTGCTGGGCCCCAGCATCTCTTCCCTAAACACTTGTCACCATCCCCCTGTCGGGGAAGTATAATCTCCTCGGTTCTGTCCCATCACAACAAAGATTTGAAGCGACGGACATTAAAGCCCTCAGCACGTCACAGCTCTCGGACAGTCCGTGTTTATAGTTCTTGGACAGATCAGTTTTATTTAGAAAATAAAAGGAAAATACATCCTCACTCAAGGCGTGAGGGCATGCCGACCCAAAAGCCGCAAAGAGAAGAGAGAGAGAGAGAGAGAACGAGTGTGCGAGGGAGAGAGAGAGACCCCCCGGCCCTTTGGCTCCTCCCCCTGGGCCTGCCCTATGTAAACTGGGCTAGCCAGGAATGCTGTTTGTTCTACCTGAGGTCCTCACTCCAGTCCTCAGAGCTTTCTTTGTTCTATTTTCGAGGGCTTTTCCCTTCCTTGTCTTTTAGCCACTACCATTTTGGACTTCTGTTTCCTATTCTAACTACCTAACACCCCCAAGACTCAAGTCCATCTAGCCACTATGCACCATCTATGGCTGTCTCTTGCCTTATTATCACTCCCTGAAGACCCGAAGTCTCACCAAAGAGCCTCTGATTGGCTGAGCCTTGGCCAGATGTCCACACACAGGTCTAAGGGGTTCAAAGGGGGATTACCTGCTTTGCTTCAGCTTCCGGAGTGGGAAGCCAGATCCTGGCCTCCACTCATCTTGGATCTGGCTAAATAGAAAAGGTGTTTGGGTGCTAAACAACGCAAAATGACACATAGCTTTCTCACGATTATAAACGTAACACATGTTGAAGGCATATGTAAGAGGTTAATCATGTTTTGGAGAGGTTTACATCTGATTAATTATACCAGCATTACTTCGTCTCTTTATTGATTTACGTGAATCAGTAGTTGGTCCTGTAAATGAAAACATGTTCATCAGTATGCTGACTAATTTATTGGGCTGGCTATTCATATTTACATGGGTTCTCTATATGACAAAATGAGTATTTGGAATGAAGAATGAGTCACCAGAAGGAAAAAAAAATAAAATACATCTTCATTCTGAATAGAGGCTGGCCATTGCGTTTTCAAGTAAAAATAATACTGTCTGGTATTTGTTGTGCCCGGAGTCCGAGTCCCCAGAACTGAGAGAACAAGACGTCCACAGCAATGCAAAAGCAAAAAGGGGTTTATTGCTAGCTCGAGCTAGGGCTCAAACCGCATCCAGCACAGTGGAGTCGGGCAAGAGCCCCGAGCCCTGATTTACAGTAGTATTTATAGGTTTGGAACAAAGACAAGGAGTTGGTAAGGGCGGATTGGTTACAAGAGTTTCTTGCATCTTCTAACTGGCTAAATTTTCACCCAAGTGGGCTTTTCTTGGGGGGTCCGTTAAGTTCTGATAGGCTCAGACCAGGCTACGGGGACCCTGGTGATTGGTCAAGTCCTAGCCCCTGTGGGCCAGACCAGGTTACTAGGACCATGCTGATTGGTCAAGTCCTGGCCCCTGTGGGTCAGACCAGGCTACTGGCACCATGCTGATTGGTCAAGTCCTGGCCCCTGTGGAAGATGATCCCAGTTCCTCTGGGGCAATTACTCAGCTTTTTGAAAAAATGGAACTTAGGCTTTAAAGCCTGCCATGGCATATGTTAGGTCCCAACAGTATTTAGTTCTCTCCCAAAGTTCTTCACAGAGCTGATGTTAGTTTCCCTAAGATGTTGCACTGTCCTGGTTTTATAGATCAGTTGGAATGTCTGAGGTACCTGGAATCTATAATAGACTACATGTATTGAAAGACACACTAGAGCTTGTCTCTTTCCAGAACAAATCCACTCAGACTCCAAAACAACTCTTCCACTCTAAGAACAAGAAGGCAGGATGGCTCACGCTAGACTGCTGTCATTAAGTGGCTCCCCTCCCAAGGCCAACATAATAGAGGAGAGATTTGTCCACAAGCTCAAGGACTGAGAATATGTGGTAGGCTCAGAGAATTTGTCTGAGGAACTGCAGGGGATCAGCCTGTATGAGGCCTTTGGGTTTTGTTATGTTTTTAAGATATTCAGGGGCCAAGCAAAGAAAACCTCCTTAAAGAGAAATAAGCAGCCAGCAATCCAGAGTCCTTTATCTTGGAACACAAAGTACCTCCCTATATCAGTCCATCCTTTGTTCTTGTACAAAGAATGTAGTCATTACAAAATAGGAATGGATGCGTGTAACAGACATCCTCAAAAGACCAAGGCTGAAATAGAGAAGTACGTTTCTCTCCATGATAAAGTCCCTCTGTTCTTCACTGATATGCTACCTACTTGTCCTTCAGGCATCACTGGAAATGTCGCCTCCTCTGAGAAACCTTCTCTGATGCCACCTATTATAGTATTCTGCTCTCTGTTTCCTGAGCACCTTCGAATTCTCTATTAAAACAATGTGTTATAAGGGAATTCCCTGGCGGTCCAATGGTTGGGACTCCATGCTGTCACCATCAAGGGCCTGCCTAGTTCAATCCCTGGTCAAGGAACTAAGATCCTACAGGCAGCATGGCCAAAACAAACAAAAAAACCCCAAAAATGTGTTATGGATTTGTTTCAGTTTTTTCCGACATAAAAATTAGCAACACAAAGGTAGGGGCTGTGTTTATCTCACTCATCATCTCCAAAGAGCCACCTCCTACCTGCATATCACAGGTACTTACTTGATGTATGAAATATACCTTTCTTGAATGTTCTTGAGGTTAGAGGAATTGAATACTTCTCATTTATCATACATAGGACTATTGCTCAGAAGATTTCAAAAATAGTAAATAGTATTAACAAAAATAACAACAGGGAAATAGGAACCATTTATGTCCCCAGCACAACAGCAGATTTGGAAAAGAGCAAAAATGTGTATTTCCAGTTGAAAGACCTCAGCTTATACAGCAGGGGCTGACAAACTTTATCTATAAAGTGATAGTAAATGTTTTTGGCTTTGCTGGCCATATGATCACTGCTGCAAGTACCCAGCTCTGCCCTGGGAAGAGGAAAGCAGCCACAACCCAAGTGTAAACTTGGGTGTGATTCCTGGGTTCCAACAGGACCTTGTTTATGAACACTGAGATGTGAATTTCATGTCATCTCATATGTCATGAAATAGTCATCTTTTGATTGTCTCCAACTATCAAAAAATGAGAAAGCAGAGGACTCGGCTTGCCAGCTCGGCTTGTCTGGTTTGCCAACCTCAGAGGGTACACTTAGGGTTAGGGTTAGCGTTAGGGTTAGGGTTAGGGCTTGCTCTAGGTGAAGACTCGGCTTGCCAAACTTGGCTTGTCTGGTTTGCCAACCTCAGAGAGTATACTTCTGTTCATTTCTGTAGCTGCACTCTACCCGTTCAGGGCAATTCACACTGATAAGCACCTCTCATGTGCCCAGCTCTGGGCCAGGGGCTCAAGAGAGGCAGAGATGGTTAAAACCTGCTTTCTGCATCCAAGGGCATGCAACGTGGAGCCAATAACTGTGACATAAGACTGGGGGTGTTGGTCCCCTGGAGAAGCAGCTGTGGCCTCTGATTGGAGGAAAGTATTTCATGGCCAGGTGGCATCTGAGAGGTGAGTCATGGGCCAGGCACCCAGGAACCAGCAGCTCTGTCTGGCTGTGACTTCAGATGAATCCCTCAGGGGATCTTGGGCAGTCAGCCCGGGAGGAGCTGTATCAGGTTGTGTGAGGAACCGTCAGGGTCCAGCATAAAGATTAGTCTAGTGGGCAACTGAGAACCAATGGGGAAGATTAAACTAGTAGCAATCAAGTTATTCATTTTTTGATGTTCTAACTTACAAATAATGAAAAAGTGATCTCTGAAACTATTTGATCCCCTTTTCTGTTACTAATTTACCAAATATTTCATCTGACAAACCCTCCTGGGAAAAACACATGGAGTAAAAGGATGCCTAGGAGGCAAAAATGCCATCAGTGTCCACCAGGAAAGAGGGTTAGTGTTTTCCCAGGAGCCAGAGTTTATAAAAGGAGTCACTGTACTATAAAATACAATATAAAATGAGGATAAAATGATAATTTCAAATATTCATTAGATTTGGGGAAAACTCTGAGCTATTATACAAGCCCCTCCCTTGCTCCATACTAATGAAGAAACCCCCATTTTGTCCCCAGGAAGAAAATTACTCAATATTATACTGTCTTTTTCCTTTTGGCTTTGAAATGAGAGACTTGTTGGAAACCATGAATAGGAAAATAATAAATCATCTTTTCATACCAACATAAAATACAGAAAGCAGGAAAAATCAACTCAAGTTACAAAGATGGAAACTGAATTCTGCTTCAACTGTAAAAAAAGTCACCTTCCTCATGCAGCCAAAAATTCAGAGCGAGTCTCCTGGAGTGCCCTCTATTAAAAGATACCATCTCAGGACACAGGATGCTCGGGAAATGAAAGTGACATTAATCTGCAAGCAGTGGCCATCTCCTTCACACCAATGCACAATCTGATGAGAGACGAGGAGTCCAGTTGCTGGCACCCAGATGCACTGTCTTGGCCAGAGACTCAGGCAAAATGCCACAGCTCTGCCTTCCATTCAAGAATCCACCCAGCGGACTTTCCTGGTGGCCCAGTGCCTAAGACTCCATGCTCCCAATGCAGGGGGCCCAGATTTGATCCTGGTCAGGACACTAGATCCCACGTGCCACAACTAAAGATCCTGGATGCCACAACTAAGACCTGGCACAGCCAAAGCAATAAATAACATTTTTTTAAAAAAAGGAATTCACCTAGCTGCTCCTTTCTGCCAGCTTTATTCATCACCTTTCTCCTTTCCCTGGGCATAGGATTAGTGAATAAAGGAGCCACATGCTGGTTGAGTGCCAATCAGTGATGAATTGGCACAAAGTACAGTGGTGCAATATCAACATTTCTAATTAATGAATTAATTTTTATTTTTTCAATAAGTATTACATATATATGGGTCAAATTTCAACAACTATAAATAGATAAGGAATCAGATTTTATTTAGGTCATACCTGAATGGTAGTGGTTTTCCCTACTTTCTTCAATTTAAGCCAGAATTTTGCAACAAGGAGCTCATAATCTGAGTGCCAAAGAACTTATGCTTTCAGACTGTGGTGATGGAGAAGACTTTGAGAGTCCCTTGGACAGCAAGGAGATAAACAAACCAGTCAATCCTGAAGGAAATCAACCCTGAATATTCATTGGAAGGACTGATGCTGAAGCTGAGGCTTCAATACTTTGGCTACCTGATGTGAAGAGCTGACTCACTGGAAAAGACTCTGATGCTGGGAAGGATTGGGGGAGGAGAAGGGGACGACCGAGGATGAGATGGCTGGATGGCATCACCAACTCAATCGATAGGAGTCTGAGCACACTCCTACAGAGAGTGGAGGACAGGGAAGCCTGACATGCTGTGGTCGACGGAATCACAAAGAGATGGACATGACTGAAGAGACTGAACAACAACATGAAGTCAGAATGAAACTAAACAAGACAAAATTCCCTCCCACTACTAATACCCAACCTCTCAGGTCCCCCCTCTACAGGTAGCCTAAATACCCTTCTAGAAATATTTTATGCATATCAGTAGCAAATATATTTTCATGGATACTATTTTAAATTATGGCAATAATTTACTAGTTGAGGGTAAAATGCTGGAATGAATAAGCAATATCCAAAATGCAACAGTTCAAACAAAACAGGAATTTCTTTCTCTCTCATGTAACAGTCCAGGGTCAGTGGGCGGCTCTGTACCATGAAGTCATTCAGGAGTCCAGGCTTCCTGGCAGCACTGCTGTCTTCACAAAGTTGCTCTCGTCACTGCCCTTCCTGCCATCAGATGGAGAAGGCACAAAGGCCAGAGGCCAGAGTTTTCCCTCATGTACACTTCACTTCTGCTCATCCTCTACTGGCAAAAACTTAGTCACGTGGCCACATTAGCTGCAAGGGAAGCCAGGACCGAGGCTTGGCCTTCAGCCAAGGACTGAAGCTATAGCCAAGCTTCAGCTCTGCCATAACTCTTGCCGTTATGTCCCATTACTGTAAGGAATCTAGCCCTTACCCCACTCTCTACAAATCACCTTACAGTGCTTTTCAAGCTGTTGTCAAGCACCTATGCCCAGTGAGGACACCAAGCATTCCCTTAATCCTCCAAAGTACAGCTAATATTAGGTTATAATGTTCAATAGACAAAAGAGAATCCCCATGCAGGAGAGCCATGCTTAATGGGGGGCCCTACTAACTGTCCATCCAGTGAATACTTTTCCCTTTTAATATATTTGAAAAACACTTTAGGGCTTTCCTGGTGATCCAGTGATTAAGGGTCCACCTTGCAATGCAGGGGCACAGGTTTGATCCCTGGTCCAGGAAAATTCCCACGCTATGGGTCAGCTAAGCCCATGTATCACAACTACTAAGCCTGTGCTCTAAAGCCCTTGAGCCACAAATGCTGAAGCCCACAAACCCTGGAGCCCAAGCTCCACAAAAACAGAAATCACTACAGTGAGAAGCCCAGGCACTGCAACTAGAGAGTAGCCCCCTCATTGAACCTAGAGAAAGCCTGCACACAGCAACGGAGACCCAGTGCAGCCAAAACTAACTAAGTACCTAAAATTATTCTTAAAAGACACTTTAATGGTGCTAGGTTCTGTGTGCTTTATAAAAAAATTAAATCATTTAATCTTCATAATAGCCCTCTGAAATAGGCACAGTTATGGTCCAGTGCCCAATTTACAGACGAGGAAATCAGAACACGAACAGGTTAAGTAATTGTCCAGGCCACAGCTAAAAACCTATGCTAGTTTGCTGAACTTGGTAAAAAAAAAAAAAAAAAAAATTTTTTTTTGCTTTCTTTATAGTAGAGGTATGACCTAATTCAAGCTAATAAATGTAAGGGAAAATCACTGGGGCAGACACCAAGGAAAACTATTACTGTATTGAGAAAATAAGCAAACAAAAGGGAGAGATACAGGTGGCATACATCTTTGGTTCTTTGATTCTTACCCTTCTTCTGGACTGGAATCTGGACATGATGCTTGGAAGTTATGCAGCCATTTTGTGGTCGTGAGACGAAAACTGAAGCTGAAAAAAGAAGAAAGAAGGAAACAGTCTTAGACTTCTTTTTTATGTGAGAAAAAAAAATATATATATATACATATATAGCCTGATTTGTATGAGATAAGAATTGGACCCAAAGCTATCTTTCAGTTCAGTTCAGTCCAGTCACTCAGTCATGTCTGACTCTTTGTGACCCCATGAATCACAGTACGCCAGGCCTCCCTGTCCATCACCAACTCCTGGAGTTCATTCAAACTCATGTCCATCAAGTCAGTGATGCCATCCAGCCATCTCATCCTTTGTCGTCCCCTTCTCCTCCTGCCCCCAATCCCTCCCAGCATCAGGGTCTTTTCCAGTGAGTCAACTCTTCACATGATGTGGGCAAGTATTGGAGTTTCAGCTTCAGCAGCAGTGCTTCCAATGAACATCCAGGACTCCTTTAGGATGGACTGGTTTGACTCCTTGCAGTTCAAGGGACTCTCAAGAGTCTTCTCCAACACCACATTTCAAAAGCATCAATTCTTTGGCCCTCAGCTTTCTTCACAGTGCAACTCTCACATCCATACATGAGCACTGGGAAAACCATAGCCTTGACTAGAGGAACCTTTGTTGTCTTTACTGGTATTTAAATCTAGATAATAGTTTGATTGCCCCAAAGCCCCTAGGTCAATTATCCCCTTTTTAAGAGTTCTTCAGTTAGCCTCTCCGTTATCATGCCTGCCCTGGATCCTCTCCTCAGAGTCCAACGCTCATTCTCTCTGCATCAGGCTCCGATACCAACTCTACCTCCAATGCAGTCAACCTTTCCCCTCATAATGCATAGCCTCTCCTCATGGTCCTGAGCTTCTGACTTGCATAATAGGGTTTTGGACCTACCCTCTTAGGTTCTGGGGAAGTAGTCCTGAAACTGGGTGACCCCTTTGCACTGCTGCCCCTGCGGTTGTATTTGCTAAGTCATTTACAAAGTCCAAGAAAAGAATCACAGACAAATCTTCTAAAATTTGGAAAATTCCTGCCTTTTTATAACGTCATAGAAGCCAATATGCAGAAGGTCCTCTCACCTCCGAAGGGCTCAATCTTCAATCCAGAAGTGCCCTATTAAACATTCATCTGCTCCTTATGGAGCAAATACAGAGGCCCAGCTCCTACCCCCAGGGAAGAGACAGCCTGGCTTAAGGAGCAAGGATTGGACAGAAAGCATATTTAATGGTACCTGGTAAAACCGAAGGGAAGGGGACAGGGCACAACCTTTAAAAAGAATAACCTAGCCCTTGAGGATGCAACATAACTGATTAAAAGATCTGGATTCCAGTAAACCTTGAGCCTCATTATACACTCATTGTAACACACTAGCATGTGCTAAATGACACATCCAAAGGTGCCATGATAGTTCCAGGAAAGAGGCCAAAAAGTGGGCGGTGGCCCCAATCCTGGAAATCCCCATCCGTTCTCCAAAATAGTTGGATTTCTCCCACTCATTAGCCAATGAAATTACCAAGCCTATAAAAACTAACCACCTCATATGTCCAGGCCTCTCACCTTCCAAGAAGACACTCTATGGAGTGTTTCTCTCTCAATAAATCTACTTCTTAACTATCATTTTGCCTCTCACCAAATTCTTTCTGTGCTGAGACATAAAGAACCTGAGCTTCACTAAGTCCTGAGACCAGGTGTGTGATTTCAATTAACAGACAGTGGGTTCACGTCCCATCTGAGTTGTGCTGTTTCACTGGTAACCTTCAAAGGCTATGGTGAAGCTCTCCTTTTGTGACCTCTTTTGTTTCCTCCCATCAGGTAGGGCATGGTGTGTGGTACCTGTCTGTGGACAGCCAGGGCTTTGGAAGACTAAATACATCCAGGTCTAAGGCTCATGGATTTCAAGCATGAACTCTGAAATGGAGCTGTTAGCCCTAACTTCTTATCTTTTTAGCACATCAGAAGCATTCCCCCCACCCCCTCCAAGAACAGGAAAGCAATTTTCTCCAAAAATGAATCAGAACACTGCTGGCAGCTTGGAAACAGCAGCCTTTCTCCATTTTCAGCTGTTAAGGTTTAGAAAATGTTAGGGAATGCTCAGCCAAGGGCCTCCCTGTGTGCTAGGACAGTGTGGGCAAAGAGCGAAACTTGAAGACAGGAGTGGAAAGGAACCAGGGGGTAGAAAATGATAAACAGAAGAAGCAAAACACGCTCTGTTTTGCTCAGTCTGACAATAAGCTTAGCTTAGTGTCTTCCTGCAGCCTTTCCTGTCCCCAAAAGAACCCTCCCCCAAAGATTATATTCAGTGTGTTTGAATCTTAAGTGAAAACAGCCTTGAAAAATGTATTTGCATCTCAAGAGCTGAAATTAAATATTTCTCCTGTATTGGTGAGAAGGTCAGGGGCCACAGGCTGTCAAGGCTGGAGGAAGAGAGCTCCATGCTCCCTGAACTGGATTCAGAACGCCCCCACAACCCTCCTGGCCCCCACAACCCTCCTGGCGGGCCCAGCAGTCCCTTGGGCCCAGGAACCTGGGGATGGAGGTGGGAGGGGAGGGCTTCTGGAGCCCCCCTCGCCAACTCCTCCATCTCCACAGCCAATCCCTTGTCTCCCACAGCTGCTCTGAGACACACCACTTAAGGCTTTCAAAAACTATGAATTGTTGGCTTTAAGATGATTAATTTTATGTTATGTGAATTTCATCTCCAACATTTTTTTCCTTTAAAAAGTTAAAAAAAAAAAAATGTGAACTGATGGGCAGAAAACATAGTCAAGGAAGGTTACCTGTTTAAATCCTAGCTCCCTCATCTGTCCCCAATACAGGTTACCTCCTCTCCCACCAATCCTGGTTTGGCCCCGTGGTGCTAAAGCCTCATTCTACCACTGCTTCCCCTAACAGGGGAATATCCTATTAGGGGATATAGGGGATATAGGTATATCACTAATATACCTATTAGTGGATACCCTAATAGGCATCACTATTTCAAGTGTCTACAGTGGGTACCTCTATCATTTCTTGTTCAATCAAACATAGTATTTTCACCAGCCACACGCTGCTTTGTAAAGGGAGGCCTCCCACCCTACTTTCTTCTCACTCACGTTCTCCTAACTCTGTGCTCTGTCATCTGTATTTTAATTTTTGTATCATTAAAGTTGACAAAAGTTTTTCTATTCTGAAATTATAATTATTTTTTTCCTTATTATTATTATTATTTTTGCCACACCACATGGCTTGTGGGATCTTCATTCCTCCACCAGGGGTTGAACTGGTACCCGTGACAGTGAAAGTGCAGAGTCCTAATCACTAGGCTGCCAAGGAATTCCCTGCCATCATATGAAGTCTTCTGTGCTTTGCCTTCACAGTTGAAAATCAAGTAAGTGTTCCTACCACCCTAATTGCCCATATAATATTTACTGCATAATTTAATAAGTGCTTTCTAAAAAAATGTCCCAGAACTGAACAACATGGGTTTCCAGATGTAAAAGGCTTCTGCGTACATGTGTGCTAAGTCACTTCAGTGGTGTCCAACTCTGTGGGACACTATAGACTGCAGACTGCCAGGCTCCTCTATCCATGGGATTCTCCAGGAAAGAATACTGGAGTGGGTTGCCATGCCCTCCTCCAAAAGAGTCTTCCCAACCCAAGGACGGAACCCACTTCTCTTTCATCTACCTGCACTGGCAGTTGGGTTCTCTACCACTAGTACCACCTAGGAAGCCCAGGTAAAGGGCTTACTAAGTGCCTAAAATATTACATAAAAATATTAATAGACACAGATTAAGGCAAACAACAGTGAAATTTAAACCACTGTAGGAAAAAAAAGGAGTAAATGCCACATATTTGTAAAGAGAGAGGGAAGAAAACATCCCCTTTGAAAGATGGCAAATCAGAATGGCTTCAAACTTTCTCTCAATAACTCTGGGAACTAGAAGACAGAGAATGTTTTCAGACTTTTGAAGAGCAATCATTTTCAACTTGGAATTTTTATACCCAGAAAAATTATCAAACAAGTGTTCAAGGCAGAATAAAGACATTTTCAGATATGCAAGGACTCAAAAATTTACCTTCCATATATACTTTCTAGGAAGTTACTGGGGATATGTATCAACAAATAGAGGAAGTAAGTTAAGAAAAAGAAAGATATAGGACCATCCAGGAGACTCACAGAATCCTAGGGGGACAGCAAGCAGAAAGCAGTCAATTAAAATTTGAAAAGAGTGAAGTAAAAGGAGATATCAAAGACTTGACACTATCCTTGAGCGCTTGGAACAACTTAAGTAAGCAGCCAAGACAGAAAAGCTTCAGGGGAGAGGGGCATGGTAGAAAGGAAGACAAGAAGTCCAGGGGAAAAACAACTGTTCAAGAAAGGAAATAGTTATGAATAATGATGATGAGTTACGATAATGCTGCTGCTGCTGCTGCTAAGTCGCTTCAGTCGTGTCCGACTCTGTGCGACCCCATAGACGGCAGCCCACCAGGCTCCTCCATCCCTGGGATTCTCCAGGCAAGAACACTGGAGTGTGTTGCCATTTCCTTCTCCCATGCATGAAAGTGAAAAGTGAAAGTGAAGTCACTGAGTTGTGTCCAACTCTCAGCGACCCCATGGATTGCAGCCTACCAGGCTCCTCCATCCATGGGAGTTTCCAGGCAAGAGTACTGGAGTGGGGTGCCATTGCCTTCTCTATGATAATGATAACCATGGGATTTTTAATTCAAAATGGCAGAATAACTACACATCTCTCTGTCCTGAGATCTGAATTAAATAGATAGTAAGTGAATTATAAACCACTATTTTGAGGAGAACTGGAGGGGTTCCATCAGTAGACCAAAGTGTTCAGCTTATTTCTGGGAGGCAGAAAATAGTTGGAAGGATTTTGGATCAAGATGCTTTTCAAACACAGGCATTTACTTTTACTTGTTCCTAAAACCCCATTGAAACAGATTATTAAGGGTACAAAACCATGAAGATAACATGTTTCATATTCCAGATCATCCCATTTTATCACCCACATTACGACGTGTTTAATTTGGTTTGCACACCTTGGGTCAGTTCCGCCTCTGGGGTCTCATCACCTCGGGATCTCAGTGACTCTCACACAGCAGGGAGGTGGAGGAGCACCAAGGACAACAGGAAGAACTGCAAGACTCATTCTGTTCTTGGTTCCATTCCTGAGGCTCCTTGAGTAAATTAGAGGGTCTCTCAGAGCCCTGCTGGTCTCATCAGTAAAGTGGAGATTATAACATCTGTCCTATTTCCTTCAAGTTGCACTTGCTGAACTAACATGAGACCAGGAGTAGGTAGAAACTATATGTTCTCATCCTCAAGCCTTGACTGGTACAGTCTCCACCTTTTAATATTCAAGTTACAGTGACGGCAGGGCATGCTTCCCTAGATGAACAGACTCTTCTTCACCCCATCTCATCCTCACCTCACCTCACCTACTATAGGAAGTCAGTCCCTACAGTTCCACCATCGGCCCCAGAACAGGTCAGTCTGCATGGCTTGGAGGATGGACAGGGATAGTCCACTGACATGATCTTGACCACAGTGCAAAATATGATCAGTTCTCCATTGTTATCTTCTTGTTCCCAGATCCCACAGAGGACAGTCAGCCTTCCCCAACCTTTCACTCAGCGAGGTACCCAGGCCCAGACTATTGGGCCTACTGACCTGCACTCTCATTCCTTGTATGAAAGCCTCTTGCCTCAGACACGTTGGTGGCCCAGGATTGTGACGTTCTAGCATCAGCCTCCCTCTCCTGCCTACCAGCCCTGGCACAGTACCCAAGTCAACAGCACCAATCCTCCCAAGGCGAAGGGAGGTGTGAAGTGTATCCCAAGGCTTCACTATCCATCTTCCCCCCAGTCCAGCCTCTCTCCATCTGTTCCAATACCCTGATGACAGGTAGAGTAGGCTAAAAATGCCTTTCCCAAAGAGGTGCACATCCTAATCCCTGAAATCTATGAATATGTTACAAAAGGAACTTTGCAAGATGTGATTAAACTAAGGATCTTGACATGGGAGATTATTCTGAATTATCTGAGTGGGCCCAGTATTATCACAAAAGTCTTTCTGAGAGTGAAGCAAGAGGACAGAAGGAAGCAGAGCAAGACAAAGCTGCGTGACGATGGAAGTGGAGTCGAGGGAGAGACTGAGATATGAAGGGAGACGTGACTGCCAGCGAAGGGATGCAGGCCGCCTCTAGGAAAAGGCAAGGAAGTGGATTAGCTCTTATAGCAGTGGTCCCCAATCTTTTTGGCACCAGGGGCCAGTTTTCTGGAAGACAGTTTTTCCATGCACTGGGTTGAGGGGAATAGTTTTGGGATGATTCACGCACATTACATTTACTGTGCACTTTATTTCTATTACATCAACTCCACCTCAGATCATCAGGCATTAGATCCTGGAGGGTGGGAACCCCTGCAGCAATAAGAAACTAATAAGATAGGAGTGAAAATCTGATCATTTACTTTGAAAAGCTATTTGGCAATATTTACAGAAGCTGAACATATGCCTGTTTATGACTCACAATTCCACTCCTAGGTACATACCCAACCAGAAAAGTGTATATAGGTTCACAAAGACATCTGCTATAACATTCCTAGCAGCATTATCTGTAATAATTACCCCAATGTGTATCAGTAATAAGATGAGTGAACTGAGGGACATTCACACAATGGAATACTATACAGCAAAAGGAAGGAACAAGCTAGGGACTTCCCTGGCAGTCCAGTGGTTAAGACTCTTCACTTGCACTGCTTGTCAAAAATGAATAAATAAATAAAAGTATGAACAAGCTAAGTCTATAGATAGTATGCACCTCCTCAACATAGTCTTAAGAGAGAGAAGCCAGAAACAGTATATTCTTCACGATTCAACTGCTATAAAGTGTAAATATAAGCCAAAGTAATCTATGCTGGTGGAAGTCACTACCCTACCCCCTAGAAGAGAGAAAAAAGAGACAGTCTTCTGGAGAACTGGTAATTGTCTCTGGACGTTAATGATGTGTTGCTGCTGCTGCTAAGTCGCTTCAGTCGTGTCCGATTCTGTGCGACCCCATAGACAGTGGCCCACCAGGCTCCCCCATCCCTGGGATTCTCCAGGCAAGAACACTGGAGTGGGTTGCCACTGCCTTCTCCAATGCATGAAAGTGAAATCGCTCAGTCATGTCTGATTCTTCGCAACCCCATTGACTGCAGCCTACCAGGCTCCTCTGTCCATGGGATTTTCCATGCAAGAGTACTGGAGTACTGGTTGCCATTGCCTTCTCCATATGATGTGTTAGTATAAGTAAAATCATTGAAACTGTGAAAAACATACCTATTAAATATTTACTATCAGTTTAGTTCAGTTTAGGTCAGTCCCTCAGTGGTGTCTGACTCTACTTGACCCCATGGAAGCAGCAGGCCAGGCTTCCCTTGTCCATCACCAGCCCCTGGAGCTTGCTCAAACTCATGTCCATAGAGTTGGTGATGCCATCCAACCATCTCATCCTCTGTCATCCCCTTCTCCTCCTGCCTTCAATCTTTCCCAGCATCAGGGTCTTTTCCAAGTATCTACTATACACTAATAAAAACTTTTTTAATGGGAGAAAGGAGACCTGTGCCTTCATGCAAATTTGCCCAATCCCTTCCTGTGACCTCTGATTTCTGCAAACAAATGGATGCAGGCAACGGACAATCCAAATGTAGGACTCCAGCTCCGTAGAGCTCAACTCTAGGTTAAAATAACCTATGAACTTAACATATACTTACCAAAGGGCCAATTTTAGCAGATTATTTTTCTAAATAATCTGCTCAGAGTTAAATCTACTTTCCCCCTTTAAGGACTTTAAACTACAAATTATGCTTAACTGACGTCATCTGAACAACCATAAAACAGTCACGGTCCTTTCTCCACCAGGTGATTCCTGATAAATGAATTCAAACCATTGCTTCTTTTAAAATTCGTCTCTTTTTAATTCCATAGAGGAGTTTCACATGTAAAGTATACGTCAATTAATATGTATTAATGTTTTGAGTAATACTAGAATCAAGTTATAAACTCACGAAAACGAAAGAACAGCTCCTCCCACGAATGCCTCAACCTGAAGTGAGATTCTGGCTTTATCAAAACAGGGGACAGGGATAGGAAAGGGGACAAGAGACCCGTGGGGAACGGACGCGTGGACCAGTCGTGTGGATACGAACTAGGAGGGATGCAGATATGGACAGGGGGAACCAAGAGCAGTTATGTAGAGGTGACCGACGCCCTGCAGTGGAAAAACCCGTGCCGCCCCTGCTCTGGGCCAGATCGCTGTAGCCAAAGCGCGGTGGCCTGGTTGGGGTGTGAGGATAGCGAGTGGAGGATACTCGAGGGGACAAAAGGCGGGGCTTCAGAGGCCACACTTCGGCCCCCGGTGGGGGGGCCGGAACAGACTTTGGCCCCGCCGCCCCCACCTGCAGCACAGCCCCGAACCCGCGCGTCACTCCCAGCGGAAACGAGGCGCAGCCCGGGCTTCTGGCGAGGTGCGCGCCTCCCGGCCCCCGCTCCGACGCTTCGCAGCACCGGGTCGGCTGCCCGCATCTCTCCGCCGAGCGGGGGCAGGGACAGAGCTGAACCTACCAGGATCTGCGACTCGAGCGGCGGTGCAGCCAGCGGAGACAAAATCCCAGCCCGGACGGCGCCCTGGATCCACCGACGCGAAGGGTCGGAGCGGAACCGGGAAGGCAGGAGGCGCCCCGCCGACTCGCGAGCGCGTCGCAGGTCAGTGTGCGGCGCCGGCTGTGCGGGCTGCACTTAAGAAAACTTTGGTTTGCGTGTCGGCTGCCAGGAGGAGGGCGCGGAGCGCGCAGCCCGGGCCCAAGGCCTCCGTGCGCCCCGCCGGGTATACTTGGGCCCTGGGAGCCGGCATCTCCCGCGCCCTGACACTGCGGAGCCCTGGCGCCCACCAAGAGCCGCCGGAGTGCAAGGTCCTCTCCAGAGACTCTGCCCCGCCGAGCCGGGCGCGCTCCGCGGAACCCACACTCGCGCCTCCCGCAGTCCCCGCCCGTTCTTGGCGGGGGCTCTGCGGCGGCGCGGGCTCGGACCCCGCGGGCGAGCGAGTTCGCGTCCTTCTCGGCCTTGCAGCGCTGGGGAAGTGATGAGGGCAGCCGGCGGCTGCAGGATATCTGAGAGGATTCGGGCAGGGGCCTCGCGGGCGCGGGTCGGCGCCGCAGCGGATACGGCGCGCGCTCGACTGCCAGAGCGCGCGGGTCGGAGGGGCAGACTTGGGCGCGTCTCCGCAGGTGCCTGCGGCCGCCTGGCTGTGGGAGGTGCGGGCCGTGCGCGGGGCGCGGGTTAGCTGGGGCTGCGGAGCCGTTTGCAGTCACTGTCTTCGCAAATGCGAGTCGCACAGGGGCCGGCAGCCGGAGCCCGGAGCCTGTTGGGGCCATACAGCTTTGGCACCAGGACCCCAGGCCCCTTGTCGGAGAACCGGGGTCCAGAGGTGCGCCTGCACCCAGCAGAGAGGCAATGGCTTCTCCTCTCGGGCGTGCTATTTCCCAAAAGGAGGGTCATGTCCCCCGGGCGGGCGGTGCGGGGACCGCTCCGCAGCGACTCTGGTCAGAACCCCTTCTCGTGGATGGCCATCGCCTCAGCCTGCCAGCTGTGCCCTGGCTCGGAGCAGAGGCGACGAAACGCGCACCCCGCCCCCATCGGTGTCCCGACGCTGTCGCCCCAGTCACCTTCCTGTGCCCTTCTCCGACAGCTCCTCGGGCTCGCTCCCTCCCGGCTCTCGGGAAAAACTGAGGCAACAACTCTGTTCCGGAGGCCGCGAGGACTGTGAAGACGCCGCCAGAATCCTCGGCAGCCTGGAAATCCCATCACCTTGGTTCCCTGAGACTTGGAGGTATAGATTTGCATGTCTTTATGTGTGTGTACTGGGAAGGCAGGGTTGGGGGGGGTGCGGGTTCTGCAGAGGGATGTGGGGGTGCAGCTTCCCCAGGGCCCAGCACCAGAGTCCTGGGGTCGCCTGCAGTAAGTAGAAGTAACCAGCCCTTTGGGGGTATGTGTGGGAAAGACAGCAAACCTTACCAGCTTGGGTCGTTTCTAAATATTTCTTACGAGCCTGATGCCAGAGAACACTTTACCTGGCAAGTCATGACATTCCCTGGGACAAACTCAGTGGCATCTTTTGTTCTGGCTTTGTCCCTTCCTTTACATAGGGAAGGAGACATGTATTTTGCTGGTGGCAGGCAGGCTTGCCTCATTCCAGGTGCAGCTGGCCTCCACATCCTGGCCTGAGCCACCCACTACAAGTCTGGACTTTCTCAGACCTGTCTGGGAAGGGTAGGGCAGGAGACCTCCAGGACCTCGGCTGCTGTAACTCAAGGCTGTACTTTTAGACCTTTGGGCTCTCTTTGCCCACTCTGAGGCAGGGCAGTTGTCTCTGCCCTTCACTTCTGCAGCAGAGCTAAGTCTCAGATGCCCAGGAGGTAAAATGATGGAGACAGACTAGTGGGGAGCCTCGGGCAGGGACTGATAGCTAATAGGAAGTGGGACTAGGGGATGAGTTTGTTGCAGATTTTTTCCAAGTGTGTATAAGAAGCACCTCTTACGGGGAGTGGAGCCTGGGATCTAATTAGCAAGCTCTCCATGTTAGGCCCATAGTAGGTGGAGGACCCGGAGAAGGAAATGGCACCCCACTCCAGTACTCTTGCCTGGAAAATCCCGTGGACAGAGGAGCCTGGTGGGCTGAAGTCCATGGGGTCGTTAAGAGTCAGAGAGGACTGAGCGACTTCACTTTCACTTTTCACTTTCACACATTGGAGAAGGAAATGGCAACCCACTCCAGTGTTCTTGCTTGAAGAATCCCAGGGACGGGGGAACCTGGTGAGCTGCCGTCTATGGGGTCGCACAGAGTCGGACATGACTGAAGTGACTTAGCAGCAGCGGCAGCAGGTGGAGGACCTGTTGGTTATAGGCACCTTAGCCCCCATTCTCAGACCCCCCTAGCCCAGAGCACTCACATTTAGTGATGCATGTTTAGAAACTGTCATGATTGAATTCGTAAGTGGCGAATATATAAGGATCTTCTAAAATCCTCACAGTCATCATCAGTAAATATTATCCCCACTTTAGGAATGGGGAAACAGAGGCTCAGAGGAACAGCTTCTCCAGGGCTGGTAAGTTGGGAGGAGACAGAGCCCCAGGCTTTGACACACTGCCTGCTGCCTCCTCAGAGCATGCTGTGATCCCCTGAAGGCAGCACAAAGACAGGGTAACCTGGGGCAAAGGTGAGGGACTATGAGTTTCCAGCTTGAAACTCATTTGTTAATTTCCAACTCCACCCCCCCCCCTCGCCCCTTGCTGCCCTTCCTCACCATGGCCAGATAAATATTAATAACTTTTTGGGAGGAAGCATAGATCCTGTTTGGAGGTGGACTAAGAGGCTCAAAGGAAAGTAAACTTTCTTCCTAAATAACAGGAAAACCAGGGGTGGCTTGGGGAGAAAAGTGCCGCAAGAAAGACCCAGCCTATTATCTCCACGATGGCTTCTAAAGCACCTTGGCCCCTGTGACAGGGTCAGGTTCTGCGTGCTCAGTCACTTTGGTCGTGCCTGACTCTTTGCGACCCTATGGTCCATATCCTGCCAGGTTCCTCTGTCCATGGGGATTCTCCAGGCAAGAATATTGGAGTGAGTTGCCCTGCCCTCCTCCAGGGGATCTTCCTGACCCAGGGATCGAACCCCCACCCCGCGGATTCTGTACTGCTGAGCCACCAGGGAAGTCCATAGATACCACACAAATCAGGTACTCAAAACAGAACTCTACTTTCCTCTGTTTCCCCATTCCTAGAGTGGGGATAAAGTGGGGGTAGCCGGTATCTAAGAAGCAAGGAGACATAAGAGAAGGAACGTGGGAACATCTATTAAGTCCTGGCGAGCAGGAGGGTAAGAGAAGTGACTCTGGGAGTTCTCTGACTTTACCCTGTCAGCCACATCAATGGGGCAGACCTCAGCTCAGAATGGGGCAGACCAGGTAAATGCCAGAGCTCAACAGTCCTTGCAGGGCAGGCTGCGTCCTATGTGCGTGAGTGCGTGTGTGGGTGCAGAAATGCACACACACAGGATTGCCCTGCGTAGAATCCAGTCCTAACACTTAACAGATTTATAGTCAGTGAAACATGATTAACTGCACAAACACTGTGGGGATGTCTTCCTTAACAGGGAATTAAAAAACTAGACTCCAAATGGGAGAGATGTGTGGAACAAATTATTGGTATTTATGTAGCTCTGAATAGCTTTGATTTCCTTTAGTAGGAACTGACAGCTGGCTGACAGAAAATTCATCCAAGGAGAGAAAAGACATAAGTGAAGTATGAAATTTTGAATAACATTTTCAGGTAACTTTCTATTTCCATTTAGAGTGGGTGTCTGGAGGGGCAAATGTGGTTATGATTTGAATTGCTTCATTTATCTATAGAGATTTTTTAATAGGGCTCATAATTCTGAGATCTAGTGCCTTTTACTTCTTTTTCCTACCTCCCAGTACTCTGGTGTCAGGGCAGCGAGCTGGGAATTGCACCATGTAGCCTATAGACTCTGAGTTTCTTCCATTTTCAGCACATGGCTTCCAAGGCTGGAGCCTTCCTGATCAATCTGTTTAGAGAACAAATCTTTATTTCTTGCCTAGGAGAGTGGTTGTCTACTTGGGGTGTGGTTGTCTACTTGGGGTGGCATAAAGTTCTGGGGGTCCAGTTGTTCTATCCCATCATCCTGTCATGTTCAGCCCTGTGCCTCATTGCCAATTTCTGTGTCATTTGGAACCTCCATGTCCTAACTTTCCGGGGTCCTGCTGGTAAACTGGCTCCCTTCTTACTGGGGGCATCTCCCTGGGGGGCTTTACGATGTAGCTTCAACTATGTTAATGCAGTTAACCATGCCACCCCCACCTCTGCCTCCTCAGCATGTTTGAAATTGATCATCTGATATTACCCTCTTTCAGTTTTCTTTGTTCTTCAGAACAGATATCTTTTAAAAAAATAAACTGTAATTTTAGAAGGGCCTTGGGAGATGGAGACCATCCTTGTGACTCAGATGGTGGAGAATATGCCTGCAATGCAGGAGACCTGGGTTCGATCACTGCGTTGGGAAGATCCCCTGGAGAAGATTGAGAGAGGCTGTTAAAGAGTAGAGTAAATATGCCATGATGAATCATGAGCCTTGTTAAAGACAATTTAATTTTAAAATAAAAGCAATTTATCCAGCTGCTTAATAATTAATATCTTATATTACTCATATCTTTAATGCTGAAATTATTGTATTTGGAAATTATAAGGAAAATGCCCTTAAAGGGGTATCTTATTCCATAGTTCACTTATTAGGTTCCATTTATGTTTACAAACATTATTTATAGATTCTGGAAAAACAACATTTTTAAATTTTTTATGTTATTTAAATAGCCTGTAAGTTAGAGACATGGTGAGCTTCCCCAGTGGCTTAGCTGGTAAAGAATCTGCCTGCAATACAGGAGACCCGGGTTAGATCCTTGGGTCAGGAAGATCCCCTGGAGAAGGAAATGGCAAACCACTCTAGTATTCTTGCCTGGAGAATCCCTGTGGACAGAGGAGCCTGGTGGGCTACAGTCCATGGGACTGCAAAGAGTCAGACACAACTGAGTGATAAACATTTTCACTTTTCACTTTAGAGACATGATAAAAATAAAAGATGGCTAAATTCTGAGATAAAAACTTTAAAAAGAAGAACACAGTGAGTAGGAAGGCACACAGGGAAGTCTTTTTCCAGATATTGTCTGATTTCATCACCAGCCCCCAGGGGATGAATGTTTTATGATTGTCTTCCACCGATGGGGAACCCAAGACTCAGAGGCTGAGATATTTGACCAGGGCACACAGCTAGAAACTAGGAGAGGCAGGGTAGAAATCTGGGTCTACCTGACCTTCAGATTTTCTCCAGTTGAACAGTCTATTTGGAAGGTGTTACTGAACTGGGGGATCATTTATAAGCTAGATTATAACAGAGCCTGGCTGAACGTGAATACTATACTAGCACTAGCTGCCCTCGGTGAGGATGTTTCAAAGGAAGAGACCTGAGGCAGGAACATTTCTGAGCTAGGATCACTGTAGGCTAGAGAAGTGGTCTTCATCCCAGGTGGGGCTTACCTCTGTGAAAAGTAAATTAGTCAAACTTCAATATCAGCATTTTTGATGTGCAAATGGATGAGGCGAGAGAAAAGAATAGACTGAAAGAAGGTGAAGGCGTGAAGGCAAGGGGGTTATTCCAATAAAGTACTGATTACAAGCTGAGACACTCGGAAACCAAATATATATACACATGGAGAATAAAGTACGTGGTAACATTTTTTTTAATGTTTAAACAATTTCAAAATTTCTCTATCAAGAGTAGCAGTTTAAAAAGTGAGCAATGTGACATTTAAAATGGATAACAACAAGGACCTACTGTACAGCACGTGGAGCTCTGCTTGGTGTTAAGTGGCAGCCTAGATGGGAGGGGGGTTTGGGGGAGAATGGATACATGTATATGTATGGCTGAGTCATTTCTCATTGTTCACCTGAAACTATCACAACATTGTTAGTCGGCTGTACCTCAATACAAAATTAAAAATTTTTTTTTTTTTAAGTAGCTTCAGTCCAGTAGCTTCAGTTCAGTTTAGTTCAGTCGCTCAGTCGGGTCCGACTCTTTGCAACCCCATGAATCGCAGCACGTCAGGCCTCCCTGTCCATCACCAACTCCCGGAGTTCACTCAGACTCACGCCCATCGAGTCAGTGATGCCATCAGCCATCTCATCCCCTGTCATCCCCTTCGCCTCCTGCCCCCAATCTCTCCCAGGATCAGAGTNCACACAGTCAAAGGCTTTGGCATAGTCAGTAAAGCCGAAATAGATGTTTTTCTCGAACTTTCTTGCTTTTTCGATGATCCAGTAGCTTAGAAGTCTTTGTGATGAGCAAGTTAGGCCTTGTTGTTTTGACAGCCGGCAGTACTCAGGGGCGGAGTCTGCCTACAGCCACATGGTAGACATCCTTGCTAGTTGCAGCCAGCTAGTGGTGCCACTTCCCAGCTTCTCTGAAGCCCTGGAGCCCACAACATCTTGTCTTTCCACGGGACCATGGCGGAACCACTGCCTGGCTTAGACATCCCAGCCAGCTCCCCTTCTTCTCCCAGTGAGAGGGAAACTTTTCCTATGGAAGGGAAAGTTATGGCAGGAAGTGGCCAGGTTTAGCACTGTGAAGAAAGGTCTGTATATGAGGATAGGTGAAAACATTTGGATGTTGTTCCAAAAGATTCTTTTAAAACTTTAAAAAAGAAAAAAAAAGAAAGAGGTTTGGCTCCAATACTAGAAACTATATTTAATACTGAAATCTGGTATCTGGCAACTGGTTCTCATTTGAATCTCTCTCAAATGCTACTTTTGGTCAGAGGTGTTTTTACATGATTGATACTATTACCTCTTCTTGAATGGCAGTTACAGAGTAGTTTTACATTATGTTCCAGCTCATTTCTATAAATCTCTTTGCTTTATTAAACCCATTTGTATATGAAAAATGCTAAAAGAAGGTTGTCTTGTGTTCACTGTCTCATGTGAGCTCTTTTCAGATGTCTCACGTTCTGGATAGACCTCTGAATTGGGCCCCAATCTGTCAGCCAACCATAAATTCCTAGGTTGCAGGTACGTCTGGCTCTGGAATAGCTTTTTTAGAAGGTTGCGCAGAGGACAAACATAATGTATTTTATGTATTAACTTTTATTGCATTTATAGATGCATATATTGAGTGGTTGTTCTTTGCTTAACATCATTAATGAAACTGAAGTGGAAATGGATAAGTATATCCTTTTGAATACTGCTTATAGGAGCTGACTAGCTGAAATACCCTGAAAGTCTAGGCGTAAATGCTATTGAAAACACCACAAAAAGTGATTTATGTTGCGAAAACTGAAACCTAACCTGGCTGTTTATAAATTTTAATTATGAGACATTCTTACATAAATATTATGTTCTTTTTTGTATACATGTCCCATTTTACAATAGAGAATAGTAGATCGTTTAGAGGAGTATATGAAGTATATACTATTTGAAGAATAAAAATAAAATGGACACCTATATACACACCATCCAGGCTGAGAGACAGAACATCACGTGAATCTTAAAAACCTCTCCGTGTCCCTCCCGAAGTGCATTATTCTCCTGATCCCCACCAAGAGGTCACTTGATCTTGATTACTGTGTAGATCATTCCCTTTGCTTCTTTTTTCCCCAGTTTCCCACTTGTATATAATCCTTAAGTAAACTCTTTATTTTTTGGTAAACTGGGTAGCAAGCACAAATTAGTTGAATAAAGGAAAATCAGTATTGCCAAAATATGGCAAAAGTTCTCAGGAGAAGATAAGTTGAACAATCTCTGGATCTCAGTTCAGCTGAGCATCCCTAAGTGTTTACGAGAGCCCTTGTGGGCAAGGTCATGAGTGAATCCTGGGAAACATGGATTTACCACGACAGGGCCTCTGGAAGGCTACAGTGTCAACCAGATACTGGATATCCAAAGGCAGTGGGTTTTGAGTCTTTTTCCTCCTAAGTTCGTGGCTTTCTGGTGGCTCACATAGTAAAGAATCTGCCTGTGGTGCAGGAGACCCAGGTTTGATCCCTGGGTCAGGAAGATCCCCTAGAGAAGGGAATGGCTACCCACTCCAGTATTCTTGCTTGGAGAATTCCATGGACAGGGGAGCCTGGCAGGCTATGGTCCATAGGGTCTCAAAGAGTTGGACATGACTGAGCAACTAACACACATACACACATAAACACACACACACTATGACTTATCCCCAGATCTCAGAGCAGGTTAAAGCAGAACATTTGAGCAGGGCTGACATGAGTGTCTTTGGTTGCCCCAGAAAGCAGAGCATGAAGGGAGAGCAGAGATATGGTGAGGAAAAAGCAAGCCGGTTAAAGAACTGAGGTCAGGCTTACCTGGGCGTTTGGTCCTCAGTTAACAAGATGGTAAAATGGCAGTATAAACTCAAAGAAGATGCCTGTGCACCTTCCTTATCCTGGCATCTCACCATCTTCCTGGGGATTTTTGTTGCTTCTCCTCTGATGATCTCTAGATCTCGTTTCTTCTTTGTTGTTCCACCATTTCATCTTGATAGATCGTATTCTTCAGTAGATTCGTGAAAGTGAATTGGGATTCAATTGAAAGTGATTCCCAATTATTGACTAATGGTTTAGCTAGTAGAGAATTCTAACCTGGGAATCATCCTTCAGATTAAAAAAAAAAAAAAGATATCCCTCTGTTGTCTCTCATTATTGTTGTTGCTATATCTGAATCCATTGTAATTCTTGGTCCTCTACTAGGCAACTTATCCATTCCACTCCCCTTACTTGCCTCCAGACTTGTGGAATCTTCTCTGTTCTCAGTGTTCTGGAAGTTTACAGCCGTGTGCTCGGGTCAGGGTCTGTCTTCATCCATTGTGCTGTGTTCTGATTGGTCCCTTTCGATTCAAGAACTTGTGTCCCTCACGTCTAGAGAATTTTCTCGATCTTATTCATCATTTCCTCTCCTGCTCACCCGTTCCTCCACCCCCACTATTTCCTCTAGTAGGAACTTCTGTTAGTTGGATCACAGATTTCCTGATCTAGTCCTCTAATTTTCTCGTGGTTTTTTTTTTTTTTTCCTATTCTTTTTGTTTGACTGTGTTAGAGATTTTATCAACCCGTCTACTGACTTTTTGCAGTTTGTATCGTGTTTTTATCTTTTGAGAGCTTTTTATGGTCTCTGAATATTCTTTTTAATAGACTCGTATCCTTGTTTCATGGTTACAATATCATCTTATCCTTTGGAGGATAATGAGTTTTGGAAGCTTTCATTTTCTGGACTTCTCCAGGTTACAGTCTCTATTTGTTCTGGTCTCTACCTTTAATGTAAGAGGCTTTTTTGTTTGCATGCTCGTGATTAAAGGGCTTGGGTTAGAAAGCTAATGTGAAGCCTTGAGCACATGTGTGACATTTATACCAGCCCGTGGGATGATTTGGGTGGCATGTTGAGGAATCCCTGTGATCAGTACTCTAGGTATTTTCTCCTTGGTAGGTCACATTCTTGAGAGAAGCCTATTCTGGTTTCTTCTGAAGAATAAAGATATGGCTGCCGTCCTTCTTGAAGCTGAGTAGGGGGCAGTGCTGTGAACCCTTTCGTATTGATGGTCAGTGAGTATACCATCGCCGTCGTGGCGCCGTGGTAAAGAGTCTGCTTGCAGTGCGGGAGATGTGGGTTTGCAAGGGTTCAGTACCTGAATTGGGAAGATCCCCTGGAGAAGGAAATGGCAACCTGTTCCAGTATTCTTGCCTGAGAAATCCCATGGACAGAGAAGCCTGGCAGGCCACACTCCATGAGATCATAGAAGAGTCAGACATGACTTAGTGACTAAACATACAGTCACTTATTCTCCTGTTTTCTGGTCCTCAGATATACGCAGTGTCTCTCAGTCCAGAGATTCTCTGTTTTACCATGTGTGGAGAATAAACATCTTTTGAGGGGGGAGATGACAGTCTTCTGTCTCTGAGTGGCTTGGAGTGGCTGAGTGTTTCTCAAACTTTACTGTGCATGCAAGTCACCTGGGGATCTAGTTGAACCATAGGCTCTGATTCAGTAGGTCTGGGGTCGGAGCCTGAGATTTTGCACATTTGACAAGTTTCAGGTAGTGCTGCTGCTGGTGGTCCAAGGTAGGACCACCACGCTTCTCGTGGCAAGTCCCGGGGATCTAACTGTGCCTCTCACGGTCCTTCTCCTAACCCTCTAGGAGGGCTGTACTCTCCACTTGCTCACTAGCTAGTTCCAGAGCCTCCAAGTGCTGTGTCTTCCGAGGATCCTGTAGTGTACGCGAGTTAGCTCTCAACTCTGCCCTGACGACTCGAGGCACAGCCTTTCCGGGTTGGCTGAGTCAGTTAGCACTGGCTCGTTTGCTTTCTGGCTTCCAAAACATTGCTGTCATCTTCTGTCTTTTTCCTGCTATCTTTGTGAGTTTATGTCTTTCTGGAAAAAAAAAAATTCTTTACTTTCGGGAGGTTTCAGGCAGGGTTAAAAATTAGATGTATTTGTTCTGCCATATCACCCTAAACATAATCATCTGCTGAAGTGTTTTCCTAAAGTTGATTATGGTATTGGTATCAAGCCTGATCTGTGATAAATAACTGTGCTAATTAAAGTCTTCAGGTCTTTGCACAGGAGTGGTCTCTACTTCTCCGTTCCCCCTTTTTCTGCTTGCCAAACTCTTTCACAGTCATCAAGGCTTAGCTCAAATGGCTGGTCTCTGTGAAGCTCCCATTCCATCCTCACACTGTCAAAGTCTGTGTGTTCTCATGATTTTAACCCATAACCAGCAGCTTGTTCCAAACAGCTGAATAAGCTCCTCAGGGCTGGGGCCTGTACCGTTACAGCTCAGCGCCCATCACAGTATTAAGAGCTAATAGCTGTTTATCACTGAATTAATTTCTGTGTACATGTCGATCCCTTTTTTCTTCATTTTCTTTCTGCTCTTTTCATCTCTTCTTTCAAGAAGTCATATTTATTATCTATTCTCCTATCCAATAGAAATTCATGTCCAATATTCTTAATCTTAAAAGTAAATGAGTAGAATAAATAATCCTTCTCAATTTATCAAAACTACCAAGTTAAATGAAATAGACTTAAATATTACATAAACTTTTATTTGCTTTTTATCCCTAGCTCCAAGGAATGTTGTAAAACTAACATTTCCTTGGCTCGATAAAGATATAATTCTTACCACCTAATGAAATTATCTGTTGAGTGAGTTTGAATCTAAATGATTTAAATAAATATAAATCATTTTCCATTTTAATAACAGTAAAATGTTTATGAAGTCTACATGTCTTCATTTGTTTTTAGCCTAGAAAACTCCTTTGAAGCAGCTGTCAAAATGTAACCCAATAGTACATTGCTAATCCCATAACCTAGTCAGTATATGATTTAAATAATGGAATCAAGAAAAATGCATAATCACATGCTCATCATTCCTATCTCAGTGTCAGACACATCAGTTCTTTTAACATCTTGTAGTCCAGATAGGTTTCATCCTTTAAAAGAAACATCAAAATGCCCCTCAAATTGGAAATCTAGATCTTAATTATATTATTTAATTGAAGAGCATGTTTAATTTAATACTAAGAAGTATTTTATTTTAAGCTTATCATAAACATGCTCCATTTTAGTTGATTCAGTTGCAGTTACACAGAAATTTGGCTTTTTTGCTTAAATTTGCATTTTAATATTATTTTTAAAATGTTTTTTCCAAGTAGTAAGTAAGATGATGATTATTTGATGCCAGGAGTCAGTGTGAGGAATCCTGCCCATGGCAGAGGTCATGAGGAAGGAAGCCAGACATACACAAAGGCGTGATCTAGCTTCAGGGGTTCCCCCTGAGTTTTCCTGAACATCTACCCACCAACCGGACTTTTTACAATTTGTGAATTGTTTACAGCCCCCCAACCGTGAGAGGCACGAGGCTTAAAGCATCCTAAAGATACAGAGCCTTTTCTAAACAGCTGAAAATCATATTGGTGACGGGTTTTCACTGTTGACTCAATGACTGCTGCGAAGCCTCCATATTCTTTATCTTTTAGACACCTGAAGGATATTAATCAATGTATTTGGGATATAGAAAAAGGAATATAGTAGTTTTGATGTTAGCAACACTAGACTTTTGAGTTAATTGCTTTTCTCTTTGTAAGTCACTGTACTCCTTTTACTTGTTGTAAATTGCTGTATCTTTGCTATGTAAGAATGTAACTTTATTTAGTGCTTTCTGAGAGTGGCACCAGACTGAGTAAAACAACACAAATAAGTCTCTGGTTGTCAGACCCTTATCTGAAAAAGGCCGTAAAATGTAAATTGGCCCTCTGGTCAGAAGATGATGTAAATCACCTAAGACTCGTGTATACAACTAGGTATGCAAAGAAAAAGCCTGGTCTTGATAAGAGTCAGGGCTGCTGACGCTGCATTATTTTATATTATCCATNGAGTAAAACAACACAAATAAGTCTCTGGTTGTCAGACCCTTATCTGAAAAAGGCCGTAAAATGTAAATTGGCCCTCTGGTCAGAAGATGATGTAAATCACCTAAGACTCGTGTATACAACTAGGTATGCAAAGAAAAAGCCTGGTCTTGATAAGAGTCAGGGCTGCTGACGCTGCATTATTTTATATTATCCATTGATCTCTATGTACAAAAAAGTATAAAAGGCCTTGAAAGACAATAGAAGAGGGGCCAGTCGCTGGACTGGTTTCCCCCGTGTCTCCTCTTTACTCTATTTTTCTGGCTGAATTCCCATCTGAGGTGTGGAGGCTCGTCATGTCTACTTACTTGCCCCGGCTTTTAAGATCCACGCAAGGGGGAGCCCAAGGCGGGGCACCCCCTGCTATTCAAGAGGACGCCGGTGGCCTAACATAGCGCAAACTTCTTGTCTTGAAGTTTTATTAGTTCTCCACGTAAACCAAGTTATTCAGCCTCTTTTCCCCCACTTAATTTTCCTACTACACTATTTCCTCCTAATCTTATATTAATAAATAGATAAGTTTTTCCTCGCCTATGCCGTCCACGCTTTGAATTACCCTGGATCCACCGGGGCTGGACCCCGGCAATTTAGTTAATGTGGGATTTAGAGAAATATCAGGCTAGTGTTATGTCATAAATAGTCAATGAAGATTTTTAAAGTAAATGTTAGTTTGAATGCCCTAAAGGTTGTTACTATTCTAAAATTATTTTTAATTTTGCAATTCACTATTTTGCTCTGTATTTATTAGAGAACAATCTTATTTATGTCTTCTTTCTCTAGACATATTTCAGAAACTGTGAATAACAACATGAATATAAATTGGGACATTGATTCCAACTAATCTTTTGTTCTTCATCTTCTTTGATAACCAGGTATTGATTCTGACTTTTGAAGATGGATGAATGTGTAGAAATTTCCAGTGATGGAAATTCCCTAATTAAAGCAGTCCATCAGAGCCGGCTTCGCCTTACAAGACTCTTGTTGGAAGGCGGCGCCTACATCAATGAGAGCAATGACCGTGGGGAAACACCTTTAATGATTGCTTGTAAGACCAAACATGTTGATCACCAGAGTGTCAGTAAAGCCAAAATGGTTAAGTACCTGTTAGAAAACAATGCTGATCCCAACATACAGGACAAATCTGGGAAAACTGCCTTAATGCATGCTTGCTTAGAAAAAGCTGGTCCTGAAGTTGTTTCGTTGCTCCTAAAGAGCGGGGCTGACCTCAGCTTGCAAGATCATTCTAGTTCCTCGGCCCTGGTTTATGCTATAAATTCAGAAGATAGAGAGACCCTGAAAGTTCTCCTTAGTGCTTGCAAGGCAAAGGGGAAAGAGGTCATTATCATAACGACAGCAAAATCGCCCTCTGGCAGGCACACCACCAAACAGTACTTAAATATGCCTCCTGGGGGTATGGATGGGTGTCATACTCCAGCCTCCTGTGCCACTCCTTCAGAAATAGACTTAAAAACAGCCTCATCACCACTTTCACATCCTTCTGAAACCGAAATGACACTTTTTGGCTTTAAAGATCTGGAGCCTGCAGGAAGCAGTGATGATACTGGGGATCGAGGCTCCCCTGTGAGGAAGCCTAATGGGCCCAAGCTCCCTCAGGCCCGTCACTGGATCAGGAGTCCTCCTTTATTAATGCACAGAGTGGCCTCCTTACAAGAGGAGCTTCAGGATATTACTCCAGAGGAAGAATTATCTTACAAAGCCAACCGGCTGGCACTTTCCAAGCGATTCATTACTAGGCACCAAAGTATTGATGTAAAAGACACTGCGCATTTGCTAAGAGCCTTTGATCAGGCCAGCTCAAGAAAGATGTCATTTGATGAAGGGAATCATCAGTCATTGTTTTCAGAAGGAAGTCAGCCAGGCATTGACATCCCAGTGGATCAGGAGCCAGACTCTAACCAGACAGTATTTGCTTCCACCCTAAGAAGTATAGTTCAAAAAAGAAACTCAGGAGCAAATCACTACAGCTCTGATTCCCAGCTCTCAGCTGGTCTTACCCCTGCAGCTTCAGACGATGGCAAAGCACATATAGGAAAGAAAAAGATTCTCTCGCCATCTTCTTCCTTGTTATCAGGGTCCAAAGAATTGTTGGAGAATATCCCCCCAGGCCCCCTGAGCAGGAGAACTCATGCCCTTTTAGAAAGGCGTGGTTCAGGAGCTTCCCCTTTAGATCACAGCAGTACACAAACCAGACCAGGATTCCTGCCGCCCCTGAATATGAACCCTCACCCTCCCATATCAGATATCAATGTCAGCAACAAGATTTCCAGCCTTCTTTCTTGTGGTCAAAAAGTGCTTATGCCAACCGTTCCTATTTTCCCCAAAGAATTCAAAAGTAAAAAGATGTTGTTAAGGAGACAATCATTGCAAACAGAACAAATTAAGCAGTTAGTTAATTTTTAAGACATGGCTAGAAAATACATTTTTGTTCACGTTTTATCAGAGAAATATGGAACTAGAAGATTCAAATGTTCATCCTTTTAAAACTTTTAATTGGATAGTTCATAATAGTTAGGGGTTATCAAAATGTACTGTGTACCATCATACTATGCACTGTAGATATACAAAAAATAGATAATTTTTAAAAAGAGATTCTCTCAAATAAAATTAAACCAATTGTCTTTAAAAAAACCTTCCATAGTTAACAGACTTTATGTGGTCCAAGTTTTTAATTTAAACAAAAATAAGCAAACGAAGGTTACATATGTTGGAGATAACTTAAAAGTTTTCAATTTTGCCAAAATTTTATTAGGAAACATTGTGTTCAAATCAGTAATTTTTTAAAAAGCATTTCAAGATTGTAATTTGCCATGATGCCAACATCATAAAAGAAAACATTAACAGCTATAAAGTGTTCTATGATCAATAAGCCTAAGCTACAAAGAAAGAGTGAACTAATTCCTGAAAAATCTTGACTCCAGGTAGGTGACAGTCTAATTAACATTTTTAATGGTCAACCAATGTAGTAGACAAGGCAGCTAATATGTGTGGTCAGCTTAATCAGTGTCAAAATGGCAGATCTGAGTTTTATAAGCTAGTTATAATCTATGCCAAATGTTTGTGTGCTATTTTTTGCTTTGCCTTTTTTTTTTTAATAGGATCTTTTCTGCTTTTTATTCTATTTCCCAAGAGCAAATACAGTAAGACTAAAGCAAGAATAGAATACATTTAAAATACATAAAATATTAGAGGCAGTGAAAAGAAATTATAACAGCAAAAATGTTAGTTTGTGGCTTGACATTGTGACAGAGTTTACTGAAATTTCTTCCAGATACTAAGCTTCCGCAGTATTGAATTTATAGGGTTATTAGTCAAAGGAACATTTCTGTTCATTTGCTGTTGATAGAACCTTTTTTCTTATTTTATATTATGGACATTTTCAATCACACAAAAGTAGAGAGAATAGTTCAGTGAGCCTTCATATATACAGTGTAATAGAGTATTGATTTTTTACAACATGAAGGCATTTTGGAATAATATTAACTCTTTAGTCCATGGATCCAGGTTTTTTTTTAAACCTCATATAATGTTCTTCTTTATCTATCTTTATGACATTTTTTTTAAGTCTGTTTTTTCTGAAATGAGTATTGCTACCTCCAATTTCTTGTCATTTCCATTTGCAAGAAATGTCTTTTCCATCCCCTTACTTTAAATTTATGTGTGTCCTTCCCCCTAGATGGGTCATTTGTAGGCAGCGTATTGTTGGCTCTTGTTTTCTTATCCTGTCAACCACTCTGCATTTTCAATTGGAGCATTTAATCCATTGACATTTAAGGCAATTACTGATAGGTGTGTATTTATTGCCTTTGTAAACCTTGTTTTCCAGGTAATTTTTTGTTTCCTCTTTGTTCCTTTTTTGTTGTTTTTCCTTTTGTAGTTTGATGAGTTTCATTTTTGTGTGCTGATGTTCTCTTCTTTTCGGTTTTTGTGAATCTGTTGAATGTTTTTGATATATGGTCGCCCTGTTTTTCAAGTGTGTTAATCCATTACTCTATCTACTTGCAGTTCGGTTATCTATTACTATATCTTAGTGCAGCGCCGTTCAGTTCAGCGTGTGCATGCTTAGTCACGTCCAACTCTGCAGTCCCAGGGACTGGAGCCCACCAGACTCCTCTGTCCATGGAATTTTCCAGGCAAAACTACTAGAGTGAGTTTTTGCCTTTTTTTTTTTTTAATGTTATTTTATGGAATTCTTTCTCTGTATCTTTTCATCCCTGTGTTTGTTTTTTGAAGCTTGGTCGTAGATTCCCAATGACAAGATAATACAACTGTTAGAAACATTTCTTGTTTTCTTGTATCAAACTATTCTTGTCTTTCTAAAGACAACCAAAAAAAAAAGTTTGGGATTTATCACAAGAGAAACTAAATGCTTGCTTTGTTGTAAAAAAGAAAAACTGATTATTAGATTATATTAGGTTAGCTAAAATAAAGAAAGCCAGTAGAAATTTAATTACAAAATGTATTAAGTATTCGGTCAATATTGAATATCTTTTTATTTCTGAGATATAATTATTAGATATTTATATAATTAGAATAATAAGGGTAATTTCCTTAGTGTGACCTTCTGATCATCTAGTATTTAGGACCTGTGAATAATTACTAACAAAATAAATGAATGTGATGCTACTATCATAAAATATTATGGATATATTAGCTATATGATTTCAAAATATGGTGTCTATACAGAGTCCTTATTTCAAGTTAGCAGTTTTACAACAAAGAGTAAATCAAACTATACAGAACCTAAAAAAATTAAAGTGTATTAATTTGAGATCCTAGGAATTGACACGATGCTTTTCTTCATAACTTGATATAAGCAAGTTGTATAACATAGTAATTAATTTCTTGTGGCTTTTATTTGAAAAATAAATGGAAACAAAGTTTTCCATTTAATATTTTGAAAAACATTAATATTAATTGCATTAAAAGTATTTTTTGGTTCAGAACTTAGAATCGTGCCTGATGTTTATAGGTAACTCAACCCTTTTTGGAAGCTTTAATACTGAGAAAAGTTCTTGGCTTTAAGTTGTAAGAATAGTTTGGAAGAATATGTAGTTTGATTAGTTCATAAACAAAATGATATCAATAAAGATTTAAATGTCATTTTGAGTATCAGTGCTATTTTTTACTTTTCAGTATTTAGTACACATACTAATGATAAAAATTAACATAATCTGAAAAGAAATTATGCCATATACGTTTTCTTTGAGTAAATAGAAAACTAAGAAAGAATAACTTTTGTTGTCACTCTCATCCGAACATGAAAATAATATTTAATAGTAGTAAAACTTTGTTGGCCATATTTGGAAGAGTTTTTAGTCTTCTGTCAATCCTAGGAACATTTTAGGGGCTGAGGTTGTTTGAGCCTGGCTGTAAAGTCATCCCGTGGGACTCAATTGAGCTTAGACAGCTGACCTTAATACTGAAAGGACTGATGACTGACTTGGTCCAAATCCTCCAGATTAAGAAAAACAACTAAAGCCAGAAAATTAAAGTTACAAAACTATTTCAAATATTTTACCTATCCTAGGAAGATAACAATCACTTTTGGAAATAGGCTGAGGATAGATGTTAATCAAAGATTTAACAAAAGAGATTTCTTTGATTGACTAACCACCAAACTCTTATCAACTTTGAAGATTTTTTGAGAAAGGCTTTACTTATTGACAATTCTAGATTGATTGGGACAAGTTGAAAACTAATGATTGAGATTACTTTTTTGAATTTCAGTCTTCCATGCAACTTCTTAGCTTTATTATCGTGTTTATTCAGTGTTAGCTTTAGTGGCATAAATATAAATTTTGATTGTCAGGCAACACATTTCAAAAAGGCTCTTCTCAATTTCTTAAAAAAAAAAATTCTATATTATCCGTACAGCTTTGGGTCCTATAAATATGAGGAATCGGATATCCAAGGAAAGAACAATTTCACTAAGGGATTCAATATCAGTCCACCAAAATGGAAGCTGTGATAACCATCTGATCATTCCTGGTTCCTTCACAGGAGAAAAAGGTTTCATGACACTGGTTGGAATAAATACGGATAGAATTTGAGAAATTCACTGGGGATTCCCTTGCATTATCATCAGTTCAGTTCAGTTCAGTCGCTCAGTCGTGTCCGACTCTTTGCGACCCCATGAATCGCAGCACGCCAGGCCTCCCTGTCCATCACCATCTCCCGGAGCTCACTCAGACTCAGGTCCACTGAGTCCGTGATGCCATCCAGCCATCTCATCCTCGGTCGTCCTCNAGTTCTTCTGTGTATTCTTGCCACCTCTTCTTAATATCTTCTGCTTCTGTTAGGTCCATACCATTCCTGCCCTTTATTTAGCCCATCTTTGCATGAAATGTTCCCTTGGTATCTCTATCAAACCCAGAACAACTCAACTGCCTGATTTAGTCAGACTGGTTCCTTTTGCAAGCAGAAGCATAGAAACAAAAGAGCCTCCCTTAGAGGACAGGAGGTTGGGTGAACACTTTTCAAGGTTTGCCTGTTTTCTCTCTACTCTGATCGTTAGACCATGGGGTAGCTTTTGTTGGTTAAAATTATGACATAATTTAAATATAAGTAGTAATGTAGCAGTTACTGGGGAGTGGGTGTAGTTGTTTAAGGAACTGATAGATTTAAAGAGCTTAGTCACATCCAGCTCTTACAGGCCCATGGACTATATAGTCCACCAGCTTCTCTNTTAGACCATGGGGTAGCTTTTGTTGGTTAAAATTATGACATAATTTAAATATAAGTAGTAATGTAGCAGTTACTGGGGAGTGGGTGTAGTTGTTTAAGGAACTGATAGATTTAAAGAGCTTAGTCACATCCAGCTCTTACAGGCCCATGGACTATATAGTCCACCAGCTTCTCTGTCCATGGAATTTTCCAGGCAAGAATACTGGAGTGGGTTGCCATTTCCTACTCCAGGGGATCTTCCTGACCTGAGGACTGAACCCTCCATTCTTGCATCCCCTGCACTGGCAGATGGATTCTTTACCACCAGCGCTGCCTGGAAAACCTGAATTAAAGAGCATTCTTCGTAAAGTCAAAATGGGAGATGAGTTCAGATGAGATTGGGTGTGTTCAGTGTGGTATGACTGTAGATGGGAGGTGAGTTCAGAGGCAGGAAGATGGGGTTTTTATTTTTCTTTCCAAATTGGTATCAAGTAGCAGTGTCAACAGAGCACTGAGAAATATAGCAATATCTAGTCTCTGTCTTGTCCTGTTTGGGTCAGTGGCTCCTCTTGACCCTCTGTTACATGAGCCCAAACTATATATTATTAGATTCTTCCTTCTCCCCCATACTTCTCATTCAACTAGTTTACAAAGTCTTAAAAGTTCTTCTTTCTTAACCTTTCCTCTATGTCTTGAGACTTCCCATCCCCTTTTGCTTCCACCTTAATTCAAGGCATCATCTCCTGTTCCTTCTCATGTCACTGGAATCACCTTTGTAACACTCAAAACTGATAACACATCCCTGCTTAAAATGGTATGATGCCTCCTACAGCTTGAGAGAAAAGGAACAAACTCCTTAGTGCCTCCACAAAAACTTTTCTGAACAAGTCTTTCCTCCTTAAGAGTTCCTCTGCTCATGTGCTTCTGTCAGAAAGGCCATTCCCTCTGTCTACATGGTGAATCTTACTAAACACAACTTAAGTATTCTCTCCAAATTAGAACAGACTGCTGTCTCTTGCCACAACCTGGAGTATAGTTCCATTACAAGAGTTACAGCAAATATCCAACATACTATTTACAAGTCTCTCTCCCCCTACTGGGCTTCCTTTGTAGCTTGAGCTTCCCTGGTGGCTCAGACAGTAAAATTATCTGCTTGCAATGCTGGAGACCCCGGTTCAATCTCTGGGTCAGTGAGATCCCCTGGAGAAGGAAATGGCAACCCAGTCCAGAACTCTTGCCTGGAAAATTCCATGGATAGAGGAACCTCATAGGCTACAGTCCATGGGGTCACAAAGAATCAGACAGGACTGAGTGACTTCGCTTTCACTTTTGCTCCCTCTACTAGACGATAAGAGCCTTGGGATAGAAATCATTTCTGAATTATTTGCCCTGCTTCAGGAAATCAAACGTCAATTAGGTGTCCCTTTTCCTCCCACCACTCCCCTCACCCCAGAGTTCCTACTGAGCCCTGAAGTACATGTCTTCCTCATGAAAGACACAAGTGACTGGACAAATTAAGGTCTCTGGACCAAAGCATGGCAGTCCAGATGTACGAGGAACAGAGGCAATCACAGTGAAGACGAGTGAGTCTGAGGCGGGACACTGGAACAAGGCCCCTGAACTGCTGCTGAGGCCGCCAAGCGCTCCTGGATCCTGCCCCACTTCTTTCAAGACCTGTGATCAGTTCTTCTTGGTTTCACTAATTCATTATACTCTCATTTTCTAGATTAAAAAGTACTTCAGCACTACTATTCTCATCTTTCTAACACACAATATTCCTTGCATTGATTCATGAACTTGTAAGATAGTAAGCTCATACTAGGTAGACTCCCATCTTAAATTTCAAAATGAGAAATACTGCATTTTTCTATATACTCACTAGGTATTTCAGTTGTTGTTTTAGTTACAAGGAAAAATCTAAAATCCTAGCTCCAACAAACAGGCAAATGAACAATCTGTTCTGAATAACATGCATCAATTTCCCACTGGATAAATGAGTACGCATCTGGTTGCTCAGCAATCAAATCACTGTTAACAGGGCCATAAGCCACACTCCTTTTAAAAGCTCTGATTTTTTTAACAATTGGACCTTGTACAAAAGCATTTTCTAGGGAGAGGATTGCTCTGCCGGCTTGAGAAACGGCATTTGGATGCTATGGGATCTTAATACATTAAACCAGAGAATCTGGAGAGAAAAAACGGTGTTATTAAATCATTTACTTGTGTCTGTGAACTTCTCACCAAATATTTAATAATAATACCTTATAATTTTATGTGTCAATTTATCTCAGTAAAGCTGAAATTTAAAAAAGGAAAGAAAGAATTACCTAAAGTCATGAAAACATTTTCCTTTATTCTCTTCTAAATGCTTTATAGATTTAACTTTCACTTTTAGGTCTAAGATCCAACTCAAATGATTATCTGTGTAGGGTGTGAAGGAGGGATCATTATCCTTTTTTCCATATGGGCCATAATCCATTTAAGTTTTACTTTCAACAGAATGAATTTTATAATTCTCATATAATTTTTATTCCTGCTGCTGTGTGTGCTTCTCTGTCCGTGGGATTTTCTTGGTAAGAGTGTAGAAGCAAGTTGCTATTTTCTCCTCCAGGTTATCTTTCCCACCCAAGGATCAAATCAGCATTTCTGGTATCTTCTGAATTGGCAGGTGGATTCTTTACCATTGAGACACCTGGGAAATCCTTTTATTCCCAAGAACACTTTAAAATATAGTTTTAAATCTTAATCTAAATAACACTCAGTTGATAAATTTCTCAATATAAAGGCATTTGGCTTTAAGATTAATATTTTTAAAAATATTATTGAGGACCAGATAAATAGTAAATCTGGGCAAATGAATTTTATTTTAAACTTAAATGTAGTTCATTTATAAATTCAACTCTTTTTGTGAAAGCTAAGCATGGTCATTTTAGAACATTTATAATGTAAACAATACTTTTTACCATAGTTTTAAAAGAGATTATTTGCTACAATTGTTATAATTTTATAATTATGAAATTGCCACCTTTTGCTTTTGGCAGACAACCATAGAAAGTGAAGTTTTAGTAGTTATTTGACCAATAGCACCATATTCAGTTGTAGCCAAAATTTAAAGTAGAATATGGTCATTTTCTTTAAGTACTGCATGTGTACAATGTTTTACGTTGTATCTCTTACTGCTATCTGTCTACAATGGGCATGATCACATGTTAAGTCTAATATAAAGGGACTATCTGTTGAGCGCTTGCTATGAGACGAGCACTGAGCTACATGCTTCCATTCCAAGAATCTCCCTTAATCTTCACAACAACCCTACAGAGAATCCTCATCCTCCACCCTGCCCCCTGCCCCCATTTTATACAGGAAGGAATCAAGACTCAATGAGGTTAAATATTTCCTCAAATCCATGGCTAGTAAGCGACAGAGATGGGGCTGTAAGGGAAGTCTATCTGAATTCAAAACCCAAGCTCTTTTCTCTGCACAGCACTATTTTATTCTCTGGGGGGAAATGGTTGATAAAAGACAAATTACATATCTTAAGACATTCATTGGTACAGTACTTTTCAATAAATCAAAGAAGCAACCTGTTTTTCTGAATACCTTGCTCAGGACTATGCCAGATACTGTAAAGACAATTAAGAATGTTCTCTCACCATGAAGGATTTCATAGTCTCGCTATGGAGACATAACTACAATATATGACACAATTAGTGAACACTATCAGTTAAAAGTAATCACTAAAGTGAAATCTGGAGATTACTGATGGTGTACGCATTTTTGAAACAAAGCACTGTACTGAGGACACTGGGTTAACTTTTAGAGTGGGACTATATTAGGAAGGGTATTGAAAGAGCAAAATTCAGTGAAGTTGAATTTAAGAAGCCCCTAGAGATTTTTGATTTGGCATAAAGAAGTGTTTTTAAACTTTTTTTCCCCAGCAGAATTATCCAGGGTTTCTTTGAGTAATGTGAGGAATGAAGTCATGAGGAAATAATTTTTAAAATTCTAGTAGTAGAACAAGGGCCTGGACAAGGCAGTGTGGGTGAAAATCTTGAAAAACAAATCATAGATTACCAGGATTAAAATTCTGCTCTCCAATAGTATCTTGCTCACTCTAGATAAGATACTATGATCAAAACAAAGACTACAAAACAACACATTAATATATGGCTGTCAGGATGCTCTGAATAATAAGGAAATTCTAGATACATCCTAATTTAATCCTCATTGCTTTCAGTAAATAGACTTGATCTTCTTATAAGAAAACTGCTCAACCCTGTGAAAGTTAAAAACGTTTTTAAAGCCCTCTTTCTCTTTTGTAGTCTCTGAAATAATTAGTTCTCCAGGGAAAAGAAAAGAGGATGGCATATTTTTATGGAATCTCTGTAATGCTAGCACCAACATGTAATTTAGTATCTATATGACACGTGGATTTTTTCAGTTATATTCAATATACCAAAATATTTTTATTAACGGTTTTAAAGATTCATTTTCCTAAATCATTATTATACGAAGTTCAATGAAATCTCTTCTTTCCAAATCTTGTAGGTAGGTACAGTATTATAAGGACAGAAGCCTAACAGAGTAAGCGCTCAATAAGTATTACTTGATTGGATGAACTGGAACATAAATCAGTCATCATAATTTATATGGTAATTAATTCAGATCAGACAAAGAAGGATTGCAAAAGCAAAATATGAAATAACTTAGCAGAATTTTCATCTTAGAGATTAATTTTGATTCCAATGGCTTGTTTAAATTCATGGTTTTGTGGTTCCAAGATGTCATAGAAAACTCGTTTTTTGTCAAAATGATCTCTAATAAAAAGTAAATCTTCAATGGAATAGCTATCATTTTTTCCAGTCCAAACGGTCAGGCTGTACCTACATCAAAACAAAACAGAATTATATAGTTAATAGAGAAAGATAAGAAACAGTGATGAAGAATTCCAACAACCCTAAACACAGTCACCCTCATTTGTCTCTAACCCAAATTCACATAGAAGAAAAATTAATTAGCACTGGCGGAACTGTATTTTCTTGTTTCATTCCTTCATCAACATCAAAGGGACTAGAGAGAATACAATTCATATCATTATTGCCTAGATAACCCTCATATGACTTTAGAAACCTAGAATGGTTAGCACTGTAAGTAGGCCCAATTTTGGACAAAAGAACAGAGGAGATTGTGTTGTTGATCAAGGAATCCGTTCCCTACACAAAACCGCAGCTCTAACCTGGTGTCTTCAGTAGCCAGGCCAGAGTCAAAAGCATGACTGGAAGGGACAGTGAAGAGATACAATTGTCACTGACATTCCCAACATTCATATCCACTTCTAAGTGGCCCTGCTTTCCCTTGTGGGGTTTTCTGTGTGAGATATAAGAATGCCACAGAGAATAAACCTAGATCTATTTCTGGAGTCAAAAAACAATATATGCAGATTGATTATGGATATAAGAATATGCTCAGAAATTCAAATGCTACTTAAATCATATATTTTTATTTCTTCTGGTGACATTGCAATTACACTGTTCTTATTAGAATTTAGAGAAATGCAAATCTCTTATATTTATTTTCCTCATAAGCATGTCAGAATCCAGGAGAAAATCTCCAAAGCAGTTGTTCTACTAAAGATGGGAAAACTGTCTAACCAATGTATATATTCTTGTTACTATGCTGACACATTACTGTCCTTAAGGATGGTAACACCATTCTGGAAATGTAACAAAGGAAAGTATTTCAGACTTTGCTCCATAAGAGTATTATGTGACAAACCCAAAAGAATTTTAAACTACAGTGGGGAACACAGGAAAAAAAATAAGAATTACTCTAAACACATATTTTTGCTAAAATGGCATTTTTATTACTTTATTCAAGCACCATGGAGACAAACCTTATAAAAAGACAGATATGAATTTAGGTTAAAAGAAGAGCTTTCCAGTGTTATTTCGCCTCTTTTAATCCTCCCACTATGGTATACAAACTAAAATAGGAAAAATAAAATTGCCTAAGGGTATTTTAAATTGCATTCATTCAAATCACCTCTCAGGTTTCATTTTTAAAGCTCTTTCCACTGTGAAATAACACAAATAGGAAAAGATGCATAAAACATAAATGTAAATTTTGACAAATTATTATAAAATGAACTCCAGTGTAACACAACACAAACCAAGAAAAGAACCTTGCCAGCACCTTAGGAGACACCTGTATATCAGAGCCCCATCACAGCCTCACCTCTCCCCGGGAGTTCTCACAACCTAGACTTTTGAGTTGCCATCTTCTTTACCACCTGTATATTCATCCTAAACAACACAGTTTAATTTTTGCCTGTTAATAAATTTTATATAAGTGGAATCATATGGGATGTAATATTTTTGGTATTGCTTCTTTTGCGGAATATTTTTTGTGAAATGTATTCAAGTTGAAACATGTAGCCACAGTTTATTCATTTTCTTTGGAAAATAGCAATATCCACTAAAATTGAAAATATGAACACCCTATGACCTAGAAATTCTATTTCTAGAAATTCCTTCCTTATATAATCTTTAAGCACATCTGCACCAGGATGTGTATGTGTGCTCACATTTATGTATATGTACATATATATATATATATGAATGTTCACAACACCAATTTTTGCAATAGACAAAACCATGAAATAATCCAAATATCATTCAATAATAGATGAACTCTGATGTGCATACAACGGAATACAGAATTCATTATAAATTCTTATTAGAGCCCTTTTGATACAAAAATATTCTCCAACTCTGCCTAACCTGTTCATATTCTTCATGGTGTTTTCTGATGGAAAGAATTTCCAAATTTTAATGTGTTCAAATTACTCAAACATATCCTTTATGGCTAATGATTTTTGTGTCTTGCTTAAGAATTCTTTCCTATCCCTAACAGTCCTGGAAGCATTGATACTCTAGGAGCAATGATTATACTAAAATCCCAGATTTTGCTTTCTAAATACCACCTGCTACTATAATCAAGAAGGGATCCTTGAAGAAGTGACTGATTTGGGAATTGGGACAATGACATGATTAGCTTGCCAAGAATGCAAGACCTGAGATCTAGCATGAGGAAATATTGAACTGATTGAGACTGAGGATATTTTTCATAATAAAGGGCCTGTAGTCTTTAAGACTGTTACGTGTATGAGAGGAAAAGAAAAATTGAGGAAGAATTTTGAAAGAGACTGATGCAGACTAAATGCAGTGCATGTTCTTAGAGAGTTTCATAGACCACAAGGAAATAAGGATTGTTGGAATGGCTGATAAATTTGAATGGGATCTGGAGACTATAGGGGCAGTTTTGCCTTAATGCTGATTTCCTGGTTGGGAGGCTACACAGTAGAAATCCAGAAGTGCATTCTTGTGTGGGTAAGTCTACACTGGAGGACTTCAGGACGTGAGACATCATAACAGAAAAAAGAAACAGAAAAAAAGAAAGGAGATGGGGGAGAGAGAAGGCTAGAGGAAGAAAGAATGGATAAACAATTTGGGAACATGGGTAAAGGAGATGTTGCAACTTTTCTGTAGGTTTAAAATTATTTTTATGACAGTAAGTCACCCTTAAAACAGTCAATGAAAAATAAAATAAAAATTATATTTATATTCTTTGGTGGCTCAGACAGTGAAGAATCCGCCTGCAATGCTGGAAAGCCAGGTTTGATCCCTGGGTTGGGAAGATCCCCTGGAGAAGCAAATGGCAACCCTCCCCAGTATTCTTGCCTGGAGGATTTCTTGGACAGAGGAGCCTGGTGGGCTACTATCCATGGAGTCACAAAGAGTCGGACACAACAGCCTCTAACACTAGGCACCAGGTTGTTTTCAACGTTGAGTTTATTCAAACTCAAGTACAGGCTATTTGAATGTTATTTTTAACATCCTAGGAAATGTAGAAAGAAAGGTCCTTAGTTTTTTTCTAATGAAATGTCCATGATATTGATACCCAAAACTGAGGAAGAAAAAACTACAGACCAATCTCACCTTAAAATGCTGAAATTCTTAACTAAAATATTAGCAATAAAATTCAGCAGACTATAAAAGAATGATAAATCTCAATCAAGAGGGATGTGTGGATGATTCAATATATAAAATGCGAATATAATTTATTTTATTAATATATAATGTGAGAAAATAGGGTTATTTTCATAAAAACTGAAAGAGCATTTAGTAAAAATTCTACCCACAGGAATATGAATATTTCTCTAATATTTGGGTATATGCTTCTCTTACTCTCTAAAATATAGTGAATTATCAAACTGGGTCCTTTTCTGGATGATTTGTGATAATTGTTTGTTAGAATTGTTTACAACCATGTAACATATGTGTTGAGGGCAGTTTTACCAGAATCCTTTCATTTCTACATATTCAAATGTATCAAAATTTCCTTTTATTGCTTCTGGGTTTTGTGCCTTACAAGAAGGGTCTTCTCCATTCTGAAACTATACATACATACAAAAAAAAATCATCAATTGTGTTTTCTTTATGCATTTATTGTTTGGCGTTCAAGTCTTTAATTCATCTGGAATTTATTTTGGAGGAAGATTAAGGAAGGTCATTTACTTTGTTTTTCCTACAGTGCTGCCTATCCCAATACAAGTTATTGAACTTTTGCACCAATGATCTGAAATACCAGCCTTTTCCTATCCTAAGTTCCGTGATAGAGCTGAGTTTATTTCTGGGCTTCCTCTGCTGTCCTATTGACTAGCCTATTAAAAAACATAGTATCAAAACTGTTTCACTATCTGTAGCTTTATAATATTTAATACATGGCCCAACAAATTTTTATGACATGATAAAATAACAAAATTTCGGGGATTCCTTGGCAGCCTAGTGGGTAGGACTTGGTACTTTCACTGCCGAGGGTACAGATTCAATCTCTGGTTAGGGAACTAAGATCTCACAAGCTGCACAGCCAAAAAAATTAATTTTTAAAATAGCAAAATTTTTATATGGAAAAGACTTGGAATTATGACAGAATTCAAAGGGAAATTATTGTATCCACTCATAACTTTTTGTGAATGTATAACATATTGAAAAAAATAACAAAGATTTACTGAGTACTGCTTATGGGCAAAAGGTTTCGTGTACAATAGAGGTGAAAGACCTGATATTAAGATTCATCAAGGAGCTTCATTCCAGGGAGGAAATCTGAGCACTGACAAGAATCAGCATCCATCTTCTATCTCTCTCACACACACTGTCTGTATGATCAGTTTTCATCTTTCACACACACTTTCATCTTTCACACACACACACATGCACACACTACACGGTCAAACTTACCTGTGTGATTGCTTCAACAGCCAAAGTAACTGAGAACAAGACTGCCTGACTAATGCTGCTCTGACAGGAAATGTTACAGGCTGATTTAGTTCGTTACATATATATTCCATCTCTTTCACCATTGTCCAACTGTAACCTGAAGTGAAAAGAAAAAAATTTAACTTTTCTCACCAGACTACTAAAAAGTCAATTAAGTAAAAATTAAATTATATATGAATATGTAACTTCATAGGTAATTCACTAAAATTTCCATTTGGATTCAAAGAAAGTCCATGGACTATAACCTATCAGGCTCCTCCAACCGTGGGGTTTTCCAGGCAAGAATACTGGAGTGGGTTGCCATTTCCTTCTCCAGGAGATCTTCCTGACCCAGGGATCAAACCCGGGTCTCCTGCATTGCAGGCAGATGCTTTACCATCTGAGCCGCCAGGAAAGGATAAAAATTAAATTATATATGAATATGTAAATTCATAGGTAATTCATTAAAATTTCCATTTGGGTTCAGAGAAAGTAGTATACCACTTAATGCAGGAAAATATTTTGAGTGGGATGGAGATAAAAAAATTACATCTAAAGTCATGTCACAAGTGAACGAGAGCAAATCAAGCAAAAAAATTGAAACCTTAGAAAAGAATTGATTAATCTATCAAGTACAAAAAAGGAAATGTTAGCACTATATATATATATAATTTAAAATTCTAAGGCTCTGCATCATTAATATATGCTATAAACTTAGCTTTTCCACTTGTGTTAAGCTTTCTTTTCCAGGAAAAAGATGGTTGCTAGGTACTTACAAGCTATTTAGGTAATAATTAACTTCAATTTTTTTTTAAATGTGGGGGCTAGTCCAAATTACTTACACATTTTATCTAAAATAGAAATAGTATTTGAATTGGCTTTTATATGTGTGTTTTCTGTTTTAAATCAAGTTTAGACATTGTGGAAAATATATCTGCCTATTTATAAACAGCTTCAGAAAAAAATGTATATTTTAAAAATAACCCCTAAACTCTATCAATAGTAGGTTGAAAAAGTTTTGGTCCGTAAAGGAACAATTTACTAAAAGCCTATAGCAGCTAAATTCCTCATGAAAGAAGGGAAAGGTCTGCTTTCCTTTAAAATCTAGAAAATTGTATCTTTTTAATTAGAAAAAGGGGCTAGATAACATAAGCTATTACTTACATTACTACAAACATAAACTCTCTTTCCTAAAATTTGTAGCATAAGAAGTAAGGGAAGATAAAACACATGGTGGTAATGACCATCGGCCAGCAGGGGAAAAGTAGCCTGGAAACATTCAACACCAACATGACTTAAAGACCCAGACATGGTTTAATTGAGTTCAAGCCTGAGACTGAAGTCAGAGTTAGACTAAACTGTGACTAAAAAGAGATCAGAAGCAGTATGGAAGCTATTAAATCGTTTCTAGTTTACCTTCTTTAAACACTTTGAATTATAGGCTATATCCTTTACTGACACTAATAAAATGATTAGAAAATTAAAATAGAACAAATTTAAAGTATACTGTTTTTCTCTCAATTATATCAGTTGTTGGTCCAGGGGTTATAACCTAAATGTCACCAAGCAATCAGGTAGCAGTTACTCTTACCTCATGTTAGATTTTTAAACTTTTCATCTAAAGACAGTAATAGCAAATAAGTAAATTTTAAGATGCCCTAAACACAAGATAAAGGTTAACATTTCCATAAACTCTAAATATCTTCTTGGTTAATTATTTTTACCATGTGTTCAGGCGTCCCAGAGCATCTGATTTTACTGGATCCCTAATTAGTGATTTTACTGGACAGTCATTAAATAGAGATCAGAAGCAGTATGGAAGCTGCTTCCATACTGTATGAAGAAAAAGATGAATCCAAATAGTGTTATAAGTTTCCTCCAGGAAAAAGAAGCTGAATATCAGGTCCATCGAAAAGAGTACAGGAAGAGAAAGAAGAAATTTCCCCGAGAAGAAAGTCTTGTGGCCTCCCACATCCTCTGTCTAGCCAGAGGGCATGAGAGCATCAAGCTTCTTTTCTAGCAGTCTGCATTTCGAGGACCTTCTAATATCAAGGGAACAGAATCCGTGCTCTTTAACCACACTCCCCCTACTTCTGGCCTTACATCACTTAAAAAGATTTTATTACTACTTCTTTATCTTTCATCCAACAGAGAGAGTTTGCTTCAAACTAAAAGAAAAAAAAGACTAGAATGCTCTACGAGTACAAAGAGACCAACTTAGAATTTGCTTAAAGTATGTAAAGAGGCAGCTTTGGTTATTCTAGACCTTGCAAATAAATATTTTCTGTGGGAGCCTGGTGACAAAATGTCACCAGTGAACAAGATCGATCTGAAATAACAGAAGGAAGAGTCATACACACATCTTCAGGGCCAGATCTTTCTCTCCATTATGCTCTTGGATTTATAGAATGTGGTTTTGGTTTTGTATTAAAGGTATTATTTTTATATCTGAATGTATAAAAGGAACACATATTTTAAATTATCACCTTCATTGACTTTCTCAGGATGCCATCCTGTTGTCCAACCCAGGGAAAATGTCACATCTGGAAAGAAGGATGTCACAATGTCTGTAAAAGGCTTTGCATCCACTACTCTGCTATTTCCATTTGGACCAGGAAGAACATCAGCATTAATCCACACTGGACGCTTCAGATGCCTCTTGACATTTTCCAAGAGCATCATGGATGGTTCTACAGCTGCCAAACTAAAAACAATTTGTTGTCAATGAGATACATTCCTAAAGTAAAAGTAAAAAGTTCTTTTAGACTAGTGGCTTTAACATTCTCAAATTCATAATAAGAGTATAATATCATAATGCTTGAATTAAATAAAATCAAATATTAGATATCACCAGAGGGGAAAGTTAACATGTGCCATATCTTAAAATACTGATTTATACTTATTATTCATGAAGGTACTTAAAAGGTTCTATAAATGTATGAATAATGCCACTACCTGTAGATAGAGGTTTCAAAACCCTGTATTATGATCAGTCAGTATAAAAACAATTTAAGAAAAGACACAAACATTCACTCATCAAAGAATGTATAAACAGGATTTAAAATTAAACATACTCACAACCCGCAAATTCCAGTTTATGAAAGTACCCAAAGTGCACTCAGACACCATGTCTCTAACACTGGCTAATGACCTTGGGAAAAAGAGCCTCTTTCCCTTTATGTATTCTTGTGAGAGTCTGGATGCACAAACATATTTCTAAAAATGACTACAAAATGTAAAATTAAAACACTTCCTTAAAGCTTTTATAAACTTCATTTTCTTCCTCTACTGTAAACATCTTTTCTGAAAACTCGAGACAACTATATTTTAGTTACTTTTAAACTAAAAAGCAACTTCACTCCTTTTACTTTCTGACGTCTTCTCGGACGAATACATTTTGAAATAATAAGGCTTTGAACAGCCAATATAATTTTTACTTTTAAAAAATACAAACTTTATTGGAAAACTACACTACATGCAATCTTGAATCGCTTCTGAATCTTTGAGGCCTATGCATATTTCTCAGAAAATTAGCTTTTAAGGAACACAATGACTGGGGGGACAAGGAGTCTGGGAGGTGGGTATTGGGAGGGAGAACATGCAGCACCCCTTGTCAGTCTTCAACTTTTCCTCTCAATGGACTGCAGTCCTTCTGCCTATGCTTCCACCACTCTTCCCTCACTCCTTTTGGGCTCCCTGCTTTATGAGCAGAAACTGATAATGTCGTTGTTGTTCACTGTGTTCAGTCGCCAGTCATGTCCGACTCTTTGCAACCTCATGGACTGCAGCACAGCAGGCTTGCCTGTCCCTCACCATCTCCCAGAATTTGCCCAAGTTTGTGTCGACTGCATCAGTGATGCCATCCAACCATCTCATCCTCTGTTGCCCTCTTTTCCTGCCTTTGCAGTCTTTCCCAGTGTCAGGGTCTTTTCCAATGAGCCAGCTGTTCACATCAGATGACCAGAGTATTGGAGCTTCAGCTTCAGCATCAGTTCTTCCAAAGAGTATTCAGGATTGATTTCCTTTAAAATTGACTGGTTTGATCTCCTTGCTTTCCAAGGGATTCTTAAGAGTCTTCTCCACTACCACAGTTCAAAAGCATCAATTCTTCAGCGCTCTGCCTTCTTTATAGTTCAGCTCTCAAATCCATACATGACTACTAGAAAGATCATAGCCTTGACTATATGGACCTTTGTCAGCCAAGTGATGTCTTTGCTTTCTTTTTTTGGTCTTTGCTTTTTAACACACTGTTTTAGGTTTGTCATAGCTTTCCTGGCAAGAAGCAATCGTCTTCTAATTTCATGGCTGTAGTTATCATCCGCAGTGATTTTAGAGCCCAAGAAGAAAAAGTTTGTCACTGCTTCCACCTTTTCCCTTCCATTTGCCACGAAGTGAAAGGACCAAATGCCAAGATTTTTGTTTTTTTAATATTTAGTTTTAAGTTGGCTTTTTCACTCTCCTCCTTCACCCTTATCAGGAGACTCTTTTAAGAATTCCTCTTTGCCTTCTGCCATTAGAGTGGTATCATCAGCATATCTGAGGTTGTTATTTCTCCCAGAAATCTTGATTCCAGCTTGTAACTCATCCAGCCTGGCATTTTGCATGATGAACTCTGTGTATAAGTTAAACAAACAGGGAGACAATAAACACCCTTCTCGTACTCTTTTCTCAATCCCGAACCACTCAGTTGTTCCATACAATGTTCTAACTTTTGCTTCTTGACCCACATACAGGTTTCCCAAGAGACAAGTAAGATGGTCTGGTATTCCCATCTCTCTAAGTTTTTCACAGTTTGTTATGGTACACACAGTCAAAGACTTTAGCATAGTCAATGAAACAGAGATAGATATTTTTCTGGAATTCCCTTGCTTTCTCTGTGATCCAGCGAATGTTGGCAATTTGATCTCTGGTTCCTCTGTCTTTTCTAAACCCAGTTTGGACATCGGAAACTCTCAGTTCATGTAATGCTGAAGCCTAGCTTGGACGATTTTGAGCATAACCTTACTAGCATGGGAGATGGGTGCAACTGTCTGGTGGTTTGAACATTCTTTAGTACTACCCTTCTTTGGAACTGGGATGAGGACTGACCTTTTCCAGTCCTGCGGCCACTGCTGGGTTTTCCAAATTTGCTGACATATTGAGTGCAGCACTTCCGTAGCATCATCTTTTAGGATTTTAAATAGCTCTGCAGGGATTCCATCATCTCCACTGACTTTATTGGCAGCAGCACTTCCTAAGGCCCACTTGATTTTATACTCCACAATGTTCGGCTCTGAGTGAGAGACTACACTGTCGTCATTAGCTGGGTCATTACACTCTTTTTTTGTACAGTTCTGTGTATTCTTTTTATCTCTTCTTGATCTCTTCTGCTTCTATAGGGTCATATTTATTAGTGAGCAAGGATACTGTTCACTAAAACCAGAGGAAATCAGCCTCTCTTTAACTCTGCTCCCATGTAGTAAGCTGCTTTTTTTCCTCATTCTTATACCTCTGAAATGCAGGCCCTAGATTATAGTGGATTGATAAACTCTAATGCAGAACCTTAACAGATTCTAATGTAGATGCTGTCATTTCTCTGTCTCAAATGCTTTCTGCCTTGAATGGTATCAACACTGTGTTAAAAACCACAATTCTGAGATCTGGCCAATGGTACTTCCTACAAAATTCCCTCATTTTTAGTACCTTGTACCTATTACAAGGTACTTAAGCAACTTGTACTATTACTCCGAAGCTTGTTTACCTATTACCTGTACCTATTACAAGGTACTTAAGCAACTTATACCTATTACTCCAAAGCTTGCTTGTATGCAAGTCCCACAGCAGCAGCTAAGTGCCGGTGGGGTTCTGCTCTTCAGAAGTGGAGTAAACTAATCCACTAATCCACACATGTCTTTCAGCTAACCTCCTCTCCTTTTCTAGAAACGATTCTGCTTTCTTAAGAAATCTGGTGTCTGTGGAGTTCTGGTGTCTGTGGGTTAATCACTAACTTCCCGTTTATATTCAACAGGAAGCTTCTTAGCCTTTCTCAATTTAGTAAACTGACATTAGGCTGTTTAACGATGGGCTCACCATCTGATAATATCTAGTCTTAGCACATTCTCCCCCAAACTGACATTGCAACAGCATATATTAGGTGCAAAGCACTGCACAGTTAGACATAAAGAGCTACGATACAGAACATAATGAAGTAAGATTTTAATATACTTTTTAATATTTTAATATTTAACTAATATTTTAATTATTAGCTATTAATTATTAACAAAATATAACTACTAATATTTAACTATTTAATATTTTAATATTCTTTTACATGGAAATGTTTTAATTATCACTAATGCAAAAGACTATGGTACCTCCACTTTCCCTTTCCATTAAGAAAAACAAAACCTATACTAAGAAAAACACAAAATCTTACTTAGGAAAAAAAATTTTAATTTCTAGAACTTAACAAAATAATTACAAAATTCTTCTGGAAGAGTAAATGTGGAGGAAACACCATATTTGGGGAGGAAAAAAAAAAGACTGAGGATAAACTTTTGCCCAACAGCAAAATACAATGCTTACTACAAAGAATAATATACTATATTCCTAGCCTGGAAGACTAAATGTGTAAATATTTTAAAATAACAATTCTCTCCCAATTAATCTATAAATTCCTTTGTTCCTTTATATGGAAGATGAGAATAGGAAGAACCTACCTCTTAGGATTGTTATAAAGATTAAATGAATTAACATTCAGTGCTCTTAGACCATGGGGGAGGAAATGGCAACCACTCCAGTGTTCTCACCTGGAAAAACCCCATGGACAGAGGAGTTTGGCGGACAAGAGTCCCTAGGGTCACAGTGAATCAGACAGAACCAAGTGACTGAGCACGCTCTTACTCTTAGAACTGTGTCTGACACACAGTATGTGTTTACATAATTGTTAAAGTCATTCCCCTTCAAATATGTATGATCAAAAAACATGCAAAATCTTTTTCTAATGGCACAGCCTTTTACTGGTGACTGCTAGCATTTAGGAAGGAATGAGCTGATCTGACTGGTGAGGAGTCAAAGTATATATTACATAGAGAACAAGTCTATGGGCAATGGTAAACATTAAAAAAAAAGAAAATTGAGCATGTGAAAAGGCAAGGAGATCTGAAGTTTCGCTCTAAAGCATTAAGGATTAAATACTTTATTTCATGGTCCCTGGTGGCTCATTCGGCAAAGAATCCACTTGTAATGCAGGAGACCACCTGCAATCCAGGAGATGCTAGTTCAGTCCCTGGGTTGGGAAGATCCCCTAGAGAAGGAAATGGTAACTTACTCCAGTATTCTTGCCTGGGAAATACCATGGACAGAGGAGCCTGGTGGGCTATAGTTCATGGGGTTGCGAAGAGTTAGACACAACTGAGTAACTAAACCACCATCACAGAGAACACTGGACTGGCTCTAGGAAACCTGGAATCTGGTCCTAGCTTAGCTCTCAAGTTTGTTGTCATGTAACCTCTTCAGGACCAAGATCCTTTGTCAATAAAATGGAGTTGGACTATTCACCATTCTAAAACCTTTAAGATCTTACAATAGCTTTCATTCACAGTATAAAGAGGTTTACTAGTATATTTAGCCCCACAACAAGTGAAAAGGCAAGGAGATCTAAAGTTTTGCTCGCCGAGCATTAATGATTAAATACTTATTAGGTTTTTTAAAACCCTATGAATAAGATTTCCAAATTCATTTCTTGAGATGATTCAATTTTAAAATACTGTTCAAAGATAAAGTAAGTTCACCACACATTCTAGATTCTCATAACAGTTGCCTTCATGGGTCTCATGAAGAGCTTTTATGGTGTCACAGTAAATCCCTGGCTCTACCTATAATTTTTACACTGCCAAAATACCACAAAAGTAAAACTTTCTGTGATGGTCATGGAGAAAGAAATGATACTTAATCTTGCTCTCTTCATTATAAATGTTTCTAAAACATTATTTTTAAGAAACTCTTCAGTAATCAAAGAATTCTAAATAATTTCCCAAATATAATAACAAATCAAGTAGGAAATGCATTAACTAACCCAACTACCGCCAACTCTGTCTCAGACTACTTCTTAATGAAAGTAGCATCTGAAATGTATTGTTCTATGGACTTGTGGACTTGTATTGCTCTATGACTTCCCTGGTGGCTCAGATGGTAAAGCGTCTGCCTATAAAAAAGGGGACCTGGGTTTGATCCCTGGGTCGGGAAGATCCTCTGGAGAAGGAAATGGCAACCCACTCCAGTACTCTTGTCCAGAAAATCCCATGGACGGAGGAACTTGGTGAGCTACAGTTGATAGGGATGAAAAGAGTCAGACACGACTGAGCGACTTCACTTTCTTTCAAATGGACTTGTGGACATAGTGGGAGAAGGAGAGAGTGAGACAAATTGAGAGAATAACACTGAAATATATACACTACTATGTGCAAAACAGATAGCTAATGGGAAGCTGCTGTATAACACAGGGAACTCCAGCTTGGTGCCTTGTGATGACCTAGAAGAGTGGGATGGTGGCAGACAGGAAAGTTCAAGAGATAGGGGATATATAGATATATATATACACACACATACACATACAGCTTATTCACTTCATTGTACAGCAGAAACTAACACAACATTGTAAAGGAATTATCCTCCAATTAAAAATTTTAAAAGGTATTCAGAGTTATTCACATAGAAAAAAAATTTTCCATTCTATTATTACAATGGTCAGTTATGATAAATTCCTTTATAAAAATTAACTTAAGTTTAGCCTCAAAACGTTCCCAAGAAACAATATTAGCAGACAACTCTGTGGATCTTTGGTCCATTCCTGAAACATATTAATTTGCAATTCCATTTTCAGTTTAGATAAAGTATAAAGTTACTTAGGTACAGATATATGAAGTTACTAATTTTTTTCCCTTATTGTTATTCTATAACAACCACCAAGACTGAACATGTCTGTACAAATACCTCTTAAAATCCAGCTTTATGCCTTTATTGTTTTTAATAACTTCAGCCAGCCATTCCTGTAAAGTATTATCACTGTTTCTTTCTGGAGGATGGGCCATGATTGGCTGGCCATGTTCTGATCCATCACTTGGAAGAATGACATCGGCCTCTATCATATGAGCAGTACCTGTCCACATAAAAGAATCTATGTTAGTGTTAATAGAGACTACAGCAGATGGCATGTCCAGTATCCTTTTGAGGAAGATAAAAAGGAGGAAAGAAAATAATATTTAATGAGAAATAACTAAGTGCCAGGTACTATGTCAGGCCTTGCACGTTGCCCTTGTTTGTTAGTCATGAGCAAACAGGTAGTTAGGAGTTAAATATCTTTGCCTAGGTCACACTCAAACTGTTGTCCTAATTTTTAATTTCTTCCCAGTACACAGCAAAGTGAGTATACAAAAGGAGGCTTCATAAGTATTTGTTGAAGCTTCTGAGAACACAAATAGTACTTTTATCTTCTCATTCCTGAAATTAGAAACTATAGATGCTTATTGTTTATGTGTGAAACTCTATGCTATAGATTCAATTCTTTGACCCAAAGCTTAGCTACTATGTAAAAGCACACATCCCTGGAATGGGTAAGAAGCTTCACTAGTCACTTAGTGTGACTTAGCAGGCTTTGGTGGACTAACTTGAAAGATGTCTGACAACAATTCCTGCTATCTGTCTTCTCATCTCTTTCTCTTCCCCGTGAGTCTGAGTTGGTTTTGTGACTTGCTTTGACCAACAAAAGAAAGTGGAAGCAAAACTGTCAGTTCTAGGCTTAGCTCTTAAAAGGTCTGGCAGCTTCTGCTTCTGTCCTCTAGAAAGCCAGTTACCACGTAAAGAAGTTCAGGTAAGAATTCTGAAGATTCAGAAACCACACAGAGAGAGAGAGAGAGAAGTCACATAGAAGAAAACTAAGGCTGCATGCCTGACAGACAGCATTAGGTCTCTGACTCATGAGGGAGGCCACTGCAAAATTTCCAGGCCCAGCTGAGCAACCAGCCAAGTGCAGCAACATGTCCTCATCCTATTCCACATGGAAGAGAAGAACCACTATCTGACCCACAAAATCAGCAAAAATAATAAGTCACTGTTATTTGAAGCCACTAAGTTTGGGAGGTAATTTATTACACAGTAATAGAAAACAAGCAGAAACAGTTATCTGGAAGCAGGGCACTGGTATAAGAAAAACCTGAAGTGTGTGACCCTGGCTTTGGAATCCAGTAGATTCTAGAAAGGCACTGTTAACAGAGGCTGGAAGAGCAGTGAGAAAATTATTTTTACATCCTGGTGAAGCTTCTGGCAACACTGGCACTTGTAGCAACTGGTGGAAGATAGATAGGATGCCTAATGAATTTGTGGATTTAGCTAAGGAGGTTTCCAGGCAGAATGTTGAAAGCGTTAATTGGCTACTTTTAGTTCCTATGATAAAGGATGGGAAGAAAGAGCTGAGTTAAATAATTGGCTGTTTAGATTTTAAGCAGCATAAAGAGGAAATATTTCCAGCTCAGAACTCGTGTGAGTTAGAAAATAAAACCACTCTTTCCATCTGTTGAAAGATTCTCAAAGGAAGAGAAAGCCTCAGTCCAAAAGTCAAGTCCAGGATGCTGCTAGAAAAACTAGAGCCTCAGGATCAAGGCCAAATCAAGGATACAACTACAGGACACTTTATTAAGACCTAAGAAATATGGAGCCTCGGATACCAATACAACTAGATAAAAGAACTTATAGAATCTTAAGGGTATTATCCCATAGCACCCTAACTAGCAAACCAAAGCAGAGAGAGACCTGCCTCAAAGAGATTTGGCAGTAAGGCTTTTGACTAAAGGGATGGTTTATAACTTGATATATAAAAATCCCAGTACATTTTTTAATAGAGCTGTTATAGAGTTGGACATGAAAAAAGACAGTTAAAATGAAAAGAGGTCTGTTGTTGCTGTTGTTCAGTTGCTAAGCCATGTCTGACTTTGCAGCCTCATCAACTGCAGCATGCCAGGCTCCTCTGTCCTCCACTATCACCTGGAGTTTGCTCAAATTCATGTCCATTGAGTCAGTGATGCTATCTAACCATCTCATCCTCTGCCACTCCCTTCTTTTGCCTTCAACCTTTCCCAGCATCAAAATCTTTTCTAATGAGTCAGCTCTTCATATCAGGTGGCCAAAGTTTTGGAGCTTCAGCATCAGTCCTTCCCATGAATATCCAGGACTGATTTCCTTTAAGATTGACTGGTTTGATCTCCTTGCAGTCCAAGGGACTCTCAAGAGTCTTCCCCAGCACCACAATTTGAAAGAATCAACTCTTTAGCACTCAGTCTTCTTTATGGTGGAACTCTCACACCCATACATGACTACTGGAAAAACCATAGCTTTGACTACATAGACTTTTGTCAGCAAAGTGATGTCTCTGCTTTTTAATACACTGTCTAGGTTGGCACAGCTTTCCTTTCAAGAAGTAAGCATCTTTTAATTTCATCGCTGCGATCACCATCTGTAGTGATTTTGGAGCCCAAGAAAATAAAATCTGTCACTGCTTCCACTTTTTCCTCTTCTATTTACCATGAAGTGATGGGACTGGTTGCCATGATTTTAGTTTTTCAAATGTTGAGTTCTAAAACAACTTTTTCACTCTCTTTTATCCTCATCAAGAAGTTTTCTCATTCCTCTTTGTTTTCTGCAGTTAGAGTCATATGAGCTGCATATCTGGTTGTTGTTATTTCTGCTGCCAATCTTGATTCCAACTTGTGATTTATCCAGCCTGGCATTTCACATGATGTACTCTGCATAGAAGTTAAATAAGCAGGGTGACAATATACAGCCTTGACATACTCTTTTTCCCAATGTGGAACTGGTCCATTGTTCCATGACAGGTTCTAACTGTTGCTTCTTGACCCGCATACAGATTTCTCAGGAGGCAGGTAAGGTGGTCTGGTATTCCCATCTTTTTCAGAATTTTCCAGTTTGTTGTGATCTACACCATCAAAGGCTTTAATGTAGTCAATGAAGCAGAAGTAGATGTTTTTTCTGGAAATCCTTTGCTTTCTTTATAATCCAAGGAATGTTGGCAATTTGATCTCTGGTTCCTCTGCCTTTTCTAAACCCAGCTGGTACATCTGGAAGTTCTCAGTTTACATACTGCTTAAGCCCAACTTGAAGGATTTTGAAAAGAAGTCTATGAACTCTCCAATTTCTACAGGCAGGAAATAGGCTGAAAAAGCTACTCAGCTGCACATACAGGTGATTTTCCAATAAGGGCATGAAGAGATGCTCAACATCATTAATCTTCAGGGAAATGCAAATCTAAACTCACAAATGCTAGGATGACTATGATGAAAAAGACAGACAATAACTAATGCTGACAAGGACATGGGGAAATTGGAAACATCATTTGCTTTGCTGGTGAGAATATAAGACCCCACTCAGCTGCTTCAGAAAAGCTTGGCAGTTTCTCAAAAAAAGTTAAATAGAGCTATATTTAACATGAAATAGGTCAAGCTTCTGGCTAATTTTATAAGCCACACAAACATGATTTCTCAGTAAAGTGGTATTTAGTATAACATATGTAGGCATTTCATCTTGTCTATCAGTGTAGTTGTAAAGGAACACATAGGCTTTGGAATTCCTTAAAATAGTCAGTTTCTCCATTTATTAACTCCATTCATTTCCTATGAGTAGAAAAACAAATCGCTAAATGGCAGGGTCAAGTCTCAGGCTCCATGTAAATTATGTTCCTGATAGTTTCTTTTAAAAATAAGAATGGAAGCTATGTAGTAAAAGTAACAGATCATGGGGGCTTGGACTAGAGTGAAGACAACAGAGATGGAGAGATGTGGACTAATTCAAAATGTATTTTGGAATAGAATTATAATGTCCAATAGAGTAGATACAAGAAAAAACAAAAAACAAAGAATAGATGACTCCCAGATTACTAGTTTAAGAATATATGCAGATTATGGTGCCATTTACTGAGAGAGGAAGGATCATAGGAAATACAGGTCAGCAGACAAAATGAAGAGTGTGATGCACATTCAGTTCAGGTCAGCCACTCAGCTGGGTCCGACTCTGCAACCTCATGGACTGCAGCACGCCAGGCCTCCCTGTCCATCACCCACTCCCTGAGCCTACCCAAACTCATGTTCATCGAGTCAGTGATGCCATCCAACCATCTCATCCTCAGTCGTCCCCTTCTCCTCCCACCTTCAACCTTTCCCAGCATCGCGGTCTTTTCTAATGTGTCAGTTCTCCACATCAGGTAGCCAAAGTATTGGACCTTCAGCTTTAGCATCAGTCCTTCCAATGAACATTCAGGATTGATTTCCTTGAGAATTGACTGGTTTGATCTCCTTGCAGTCCAAGGGACTCTCAAGAGTCTTCTCCAACACCACAGTTCAAAACCATCAATTCTTTGGTGGTCAGTTTTCTTTATAGTCCAACTCTCATACCTATACATGACTACTGGAAAAACCATAGCTTTGACTAGACAGACCTTTGTTGGCAAAGTAATGTCTCTGCTTTTTAATATACTGTCTAGGTTGGTCATAACTCTTCTTTAAAGGAGCAAGTGTCTTTTAATTTCATGGCTGCAGTCACCATCTGCATTGATTTTGGAGCCCAAAAACATAAAGCCTCTCACTGTTTCCTTTGTTTCCCCATCTATTTGCCATGAAGTGATTGGACCGGATGCCATGATCTTAGTTTTCTAAGTGTTGAGTTTTAAGCCAACTTTTTCACCCTCCTCTTTGACTTTTATCAAGAGGCTCTTTAGTTCTTCTTCACTTTCTGTCATAACGGCGGTGTCATCTGCATATCTGAGGTGATTGATATTTCTCCCAGCAATCTTGATTCCATTTGTGCTTCATCCAGCCTGGCATTTTGCATGATGTACTCTGCATAGAAGTTAAATAAGCAGGGTGACAATATACAGCCTTGACATACTCCTTTCCTGATTTGGAACCAGTCTGTTGTTTCATGTCCAGTTCTAACTGTTGCTTCTGGACCTGCAAACAGATTTCTCAGGAGGCAGGTCAGGTGGTTTGGTATTCCCATCTCTTTAAGAATTTTCCAGTTTGTTGTGATCCACACAGTCAAAGGCTTTGGCATAATCAATAAAACAGATGATTTTCTGGAACTCTCTTGATTTTTTGATGATTCAACGGATGTTGGCTATCTGATCTCTGGTTCCTCTGCCTTTTCTAAAACCAGCTTGAACATCTGGAAGTTCATGGTTCATGTCCTGTTGAAGCCTGGCTTGGAGAATTTTGAGCATTACTTTACTATACTAGCATGTAAGATGAGTGAAACTGTGCAGTAGTTTGAACATTCTTTGGCATTATCTTTCTTTGGGATTGGAATGAAAACTGATCCTTTTCAGTCCTGTGGCCACTGCTGAGTTTTCCAAATTTGCTGGCATATTGAGGGCAGTACTTTCACAGCATTATCTTTTAGGATTTGAAATAGCTCAACTGGAATTCCATCACCTCCACTAGCTTTGTTCATAGTGATGCTTCCTAAGGTCTGCTTGACTTTGCATTCCAGGATGTCTGGCTCTAGGTGAGTGATCACACTATCGTGATTATCTGAGTCATGAAGATCTTTTTTGTATAGTTCTTCTCTGTATTCTTGCCACCTCTTCTTATATATCTTCTGCTTCTGTTAGGTCCATACCATTTCTGTCCTTTACTGTGCCCATCTTTGCATGAAATGTTCCTTTAGTATCTCTAATTTTCTTGAAGACCTTTCTAGTCTTTCCCATTCTATTGTTTCCCTCTATTTCTTTGCACTGATCACTGAGGAAGTCTTTCTTATCTCTCCTTGCTATTCTTTGAAACTCTGCATTCAGATGGGTATATCTTTCCTTTTCTCCTTTGCCTTTTGCTGCTCTTCTTTTCACAGCTATTTGTAAGGCCTCCTAAGACAACCATTTTCCCTTTTTGCACTTCTCTTTCTTGGGAATGGTCTTGATCCCTGTCTCCTGTACGATGTTAGGAACCTCCATCCATAGTTCTTCAGGCTATCTATCAGATCTAATCCCTTGAATCTATTTGTCACTTCCAGTGTATAATCATAAGGGATTTGATTTAGGTCATACCTGAATGGTCTAGTGGTTTTCCCTACTTTCTTCAATTTAAGTCTGAATTTGGCAATAAGGAGTTCATGATCTGAGCCACAGTCAGCTCCCAGTCTTATTTTTGCTGACTGTATAGAGCTTCTCCATCTTTGGCTGCAAAGAATATAATCAATCTGATTTTGGTATTGACCATCTGGTGATGTCCACGTGTAAAGTCTCCTCTTGTGTTGTTGGAAGAGGGTGTTTTCTATGACCAGTGCCTTCTCTTGACAAAACTCTGTTAGTCTTTGCCCTGCTTCATTCTGTACTCCAAGGCCAAATTTGCCTGTTACTCCCGTTATCTCTTAAATTTATACTTTTGCATTCCAGTATCCTATAATGAAAAGGACATCTTATTTGGGTGTTAGTTCTAAAAGGTAGTGTAGGTCTTCATAGAACCGTCAACTTTAGCTTTTTCAGCATTACTGATTGGGGCACAGACTTGGATTACTGAGATACTGAATGGTTTGCCTTGGAAACAAACAGAGATCACCCTGTCGTTTTTGAGACTGCATCCAACCACTGCATTTCAGACTCTTTTGTCAACTGTGAGGGCTACTCCATTTCTAAGGGATTCTTGCCCACAGTAGTAGATATAATGGTCATCTGAGTTAAATTCACCCATTCTGGTCCATTTTAGTTCACTGATTCCTAAAATGTTGATGTTCACTCTTGCCACCTCCTATTTGACCACTTCCAATTTGCCTTGATTCATAGACCTAACATTCCAGGTTCCTACACAACACTGTTCTGTACAACATCAGACTTTACTTCCATCACCAGTCACATCCACAACTGGGTGTTTTTAAATGCTTTGACTCCGTCTCTTCCTTCTTTCTGGAGCTATTTCTCCACTGTTCTCCAGTAGCATATTGGGCACCTACCAACCTGGGGAGCTCATCTTTCACTGTCCTATCTTTTTGCCTTTCCATACTGTTCATGGGGTTCTCAAGGCAGGAATACTGAAGTGGTTTGCCATTCCCTTCTGCAGTGGACCACGTTTTGTCAGAACTCTCCACCATGACCCATCTGTCTTGAGTGGCCCACAGGGCATGGCTCACAGTTTCATTGAGTTAGACAAGGCTGTTGTCCATGTGATCAGTTTGATTAGTTTTCTGTGATTGTGGTTTCCATTCTGTCTGCCCTGTGATAGATGAGAATAAGAGGCTTATCGAAGCTTTCTGATGGGAGAGACTGACTGAGGGGGAAACTGGGTCTTGTTCTGATGGGCGGGGCCACGCTCAGTGAATCTTTAATCCAATTTTACAAGAACTCTCTAAGTGAAAACAGCAAATAAGAAGTTGGATAGACTAGTGCTCAGAAGAGAGGGAAGCCTGGCCTGGAGACATGTATGTGAGTTGCCCAGCCTCTCTCCCTATTCTCCCTCCAATGGCTGTTGGGCAGAAGGCTTTTGAAGGTCAGGGTATGCCTCTGCTTTGGGAGACTGCCTGGTCACCATGTTTCCCATCTCAGAGAGAGTCACAGGAAGAAGTCTGCACATCAAGATTAACACACCAACCACAGGAGCCCAAACTTTTGACAAGAGCCAGAACAACAGAAAACAGCTTTGGGTTTTTTGTGATTTTCTATACAAGAAAATCCCAAATAGATGCTACTTACACTAAAATAAAACTTAAAGAAATATGTTTATAGAAATGAAGTTAAAGTTATCTATCTTGCTTATACTGTTTACATCCCTAATGCAGCAATTTACTATATTTTTATTAATACATTTAGTTGTGACTATAGTCACACTTTTCCCAAATATGTTACAAAGGTTTTTTTTAAAAAAAAACATTTTTTATTCTCAAAAAGATTTAATAATTTCTATTTTTAACCAGCATTTCTTTTAATATACATTTTAAAAATCTACATGCAGAAATGCTATAACAAAAAATGACATTATATGTAATAACTTTTGTAAACAATTTTGCGTATTCTGAGATCAGCTGTGTTGACAATGCAACTCTTCTGTTGACAAATGGCACTCCTACATTGTTCCTCCTGTACTTTGCTTTTTTAAATCACAGACACTGTTGAAAATCCAATATCACATACTAATGAACACAGAAACAGCTTCATTAATAACAGTTGTACTAAATTTAAATATTCTGGAAGAAATGAGATAAAGCAGTGTAATACATGTCTCCAGGAACCTGTTTTATTTCCTTTGTATTTGAAAGAAATTGCAAGATTAGCCAGGACTGAAAAAAGGGACTTGATAAAAAGTACACCCAAAAGTATAAAACTTAGGGTTCTGGTTGACGAGGAGAAGGTAAAGAGGATATTATCTGAAAACTAAGTAACCTATGAAAAATTCCCGGATCAATAGCAGACTGCCAGCAACCGGAAACGACTTCCATTGATTATTTTTAAAACAAGGCTAGAAGTAGTCATATTTAATTAAATTATTTCTAGGTCTGAGACTTCTACATTTACTGTTACAAAGCATAAAATTTAAAGATTGCTTCCAAATTTTCAGCTGTTACAGAGAAATCCAATTTATTTTCTGCTTTGATTTTTATATTGTCAGAAAGGTTGAGATTGTCTATATCAACCTATGAATTACAATCATTTAGCTGTAGAATCTTTTTTATTTTCTAAATTAAACTATATTGTCTGCAAATAATAGATATATTTCTTCCCATTTTCTTCTATTTTTAAGAATTGATATATAATTCAAAGGCTATAAAATTACTCTTTTAAAGCATACCATTTAGTGGTTTTCAGAATATTCAGTAGGTTGTTTAAACATCACGCGTGCATGTGTGTTCAGTCACTTCAGTCGTGTCCGACTCTTTGCGACATTAGAGACTGTAGCCCGCCAGGCTCCTTTGTCCGTGGGATTCTCCAGGCAAGAATACTGGAGTGGGCTGCCATGCCCTCCTCCAGGGATCTTCTGGATTCAGGGATTGAATCCATTTCTCTAACATCTCCTGCACTGGCAGTGCCGTTCTTTACCACTAGAGCCACCTGGAAAGCCCTGTGCAACCATCATCAGCATCTAATTCCAGAAAAATTTTATCATTCCAAAACGAAACCTGTACCCACCAGCATTTACTCCCCAGCCCCTATTCATTTCAGCTCCAGGAAGCCATTAATCGATGTTTGCCTTAAGCATTGCTTCTGCTAAAATTTATTTAAAAACCACTGTTAGGTTATTATGTGCTAGGCATTGTTTTAATTATAAGACATTAAATATTAGAAGACAAATTTCTTCCCCGTGAAAAACAACTGAAAATAATATCTTTTCAATAAAAGAAACTATTCAGATACATTATCCAGATACATAATTGAGTTGGATGTGTAAATTGTGTAAATTTGTACATTTTTACAATAAAATATGAGATTACAAGGAAATCTTTCTGTTGGAATAGGGCACTTCAAGCTATGCCCAGTCCCTCTGATGATACACCTTCATTTTCCTGCACTGCTGTAGCCAAAAGGGGTACTTCACAGGAAAAGGCTAACTAAACTGCTATAGTGTTCATCTACATAAGATTACAGATGGAGTGAGCAAACCCAAAGGCTTGGTTTCTAGCCCAGGCATAAATACTGCCCAAGGCATTATAAATTAGCATTCAATGGCTTCATTCATCCAGTCAACAAATATTTTTGAGCCTCTCCTGAGCAAGCTGTGAAAGACACAGAAATATGTATGACATACAATCATGATCTTAAACATTTTACTTAAATCACTACTATATATAAGCAATGGAGAAGGAAATAGGAACCCACTCCAGTGTTCTTGCCTGGAGAATCCCAGGGACGGGGGAGCCTCGTGGGCTTCCATCTATGGGGTCACACAGAGTCGGACACGACTGAAGCGACTTAGCATATATAAGCAAATGTAATAATACATGAGAACTTTAAATAAGGCATAGTAAAGGTAAATCATTTCTGGAAAATGAGGAAGTTCTTCCATTAGGAAAATTTGTTCATTTTGCAAATAAAATAAGATCTTTTATTAGAATGTTTATGTTAGCCAAGAATTTACACTTGAATCATCTAAGACTCTGGTACCTGCAAATATGACCAGATTTAAAAAAAAAAAATTGAATTCATCTAAGTACAAGGAATACTGACTTACTTCTCAGTGCCTCATTCATTTGCACCTTGTGGTTAGCTGCATGATACCAGATGATTTGGGCGCCATCTTCTGTTGTGATCTGGTTATTTCTCAGAAAATATTCCAGTATATTTTCACTCCAAGATCCTAAAATGACAGCATTCATATTAAAAATAATTTTATATGATATTTTTAATAAAAAGGGCACAGCATATGTTGATGGAGAAAAATAAAGCAATAAAACTGAGGAAAGATTTTAAAAAATTAAGAACCAGTATCAAGATGGGCTTCCCAGGTGGTGCTAGTGGTAAAGAATCTGCTTGCCAACGCAGGAGACGCAAGAGATGAGGGTTCGATCCCTGGGTAGGGAAGATCCCCTGGAGGAGGGCATGGCAATCCATTCCAGTATTCTTGCCTGGAGAATCCTATGGACTACAGTAAAGCCTGGTGGGCTACAGTCCATAGGGTCACAAAGAGTCAGACATGACTGAAACGACTAAGCACATATTAAGATGTGACAAATATATATATATATGCTATAAATGTGGAATAGGAAATGGCAACCCACTCCAGTATTCTTGCCTGGAGGATCCCATGGACAGAGGAGCATGGTGGGCTAGAGTCCATGGGGTCACAAAGAGTTGGACATTACTGAGTACACACGCAAGCACGCTATATATATGATATAAATAATAATCAGTAAACATTTAGGATAGTCTGAGCCTCAGACATGTAAAGAAAAATGCAGGAAGGAAAAAAAAAACTGTTAAGAAGCAGACATTTTAATGCAGGAATTTTCACATGGTATTCTCCAATTCTAGCTCCATAATTAAGTTAAATGTATGTAAAACCAAAGCTATATTAAAAACATCAAAATTTTGTAGAACTTAAACTCTCCACCTGAGGCTCCATTCTATATTTATATTAACCATTAGAATTTTAAATTATACATTTAAGCATGCATGCATGCATGCTAAATCGCATCAGTTGTGTCTGACTCTTTTCGACCCTATGGACTGTAGTCCATTAGGCTCCTCTGTCCATGAGACTCTCCAGGCAAGAATACTGGAGTCGGTTGCCATGCTCTCCTCCAGGGGATCTTTCCCACACAGGGATCAAACCCACTGTCTCTTATGTCTCCTGCATTGACAGGTAGGTTCTTTACTACTAGCGCCACCTGGGAAGCCCAACATTTAAGCATATTCGCCTTCAAATTATGAGTGTCAGCAACACTTATGAGTGTCTAAGTAAATTCTGAGTTAGTATTTCTAGATTTCCCTAGCATGTACAAATATACATAATTCCCGTATCTTTCAACTACTTTTTGGCCGACCAGATTTTTTTTTTAATTAGGCATTAAAACGTGTGAGTTAATTTAGTTAAAACTAAAATACTTGAATCAGTTCTACTCCATATAATGCCATATCCCACTGAAAGTGAAAGTGTTAGTCACTCAGTTGTGTCTGACTCTTTGCAACCCCTTGGACTGTAGGCCACTAGGCTCTTCTGTCCGTGGGATTCTCCAGGCAAGAATACTGGAGTTGGTTGCCATTTCCTTCTTTAGGGGACCTTCCCAACCCAGGGATCGAACGCTGGTCTCCTGCATTGCAGGCAGATTCTTTACTGTTTGAGCCACTGGGGAAGCCCCCATAACAAGGAGAAAAGGTTGAAAAACACTAAGAGTTGTCTATAACCTTACCTCCCCAATTTTTGTTCATTGTTTTGAACATTTAAGTACCTACCAAATAACTACAAATCCCCTATGCATGAGAGTATGTCTTCCATTAATTATTAATTCTATATAACAACTGTTTAAAAACTTAATGATGGCCATTATAAACTGCTGACAAGACACTGAAAAAAAATAAAATTTGATAAGAGAATATATGGAAGGGCATATAAAAATAATTTCTAAGTCATATTCATGGAACTTAGTGACCACTCTGCGTATTGGGTTACAGAATAAAGAAAGGGGAGAGTTAATTGTGATATCCACTATCTCCCAGGTAGTCTCTCATAGAAACACACATGTCCCTTTTTAGCATATGCAATAGTCACAGACCTTTCAGACTCAGACGAAAGAAAATATATGGTCATCATTTTTTAAATGTTTAACTTACACATCTTAAAAAGGCGCAGTAATTATTGGCTAAAACAGAAATGTCCAACAATGGGAAGTAATTAAATCACAATTTATCCTCATGATAAAATATGTAATTGATGTGGCTGTTAAAAATGAAGTTTATGAGATGAAGTTTATGAAGTTTATGTGACTTCCCTGGCAGTCCAGTGGTTAAGACTCTGCACTTCCAGTGCAGGGCCACGGGTTTGATCTTTGGTTGGAAACTAAAGATCCCACTAAAGATGCTATGTGGTGTAGAAAACAAACAAACAAAGAAACAAGAATAAAAACATTCACTGCTATGTTCATAGTAGCACTAGTCACAATAGCCAGGTTATGGAAATAACCTAAATGTCCATGGACTGATGAATGGACAAAGAAAATGTGGTACATATATACAATGGAATACTACTCAGCCATAAAAAGAACAAAATAATTCCATTTGCAGCAACATGGATGCAACCAGAATGTTACTTAAGAGTTATTTTTTTTTACTGCATGTCATAATGAAGACCTAGTACAGAACCCCCCCCCCAAAAAAGTCAACTGTTTTCCTATTTACAAAGCAATGAGTAAGTGGAAGTTGAAAACACAATACCATTTACATTAAATCACAAAATCAAAACACTTTGGTATAAAGCTAACAAAATATGTAAAGATCTACATGAGGATAAGTACGCTGATGAATAAAATCAAAGAAGAATTAAATAAATGGATAGATATTCCATGTTTATGGCTAGGAAGACTCAATACTGTCAAGATGTTAGTTCTTCCCAACTTAATCTATAGATTCAAGCAATTCCATCAAAATCCCACCAAGTTATTTTGTGGCTATCAACTAACTGGTCCAAAAGTGTATGTGGAGGGCAAAAACTCAGAAGGGTCAATACAATATTGAAGGAGAACAAAGTGATGACTCTATCCAACATTAAGACTTACTATAAAGCTACAGCAATTAAGACAGTGTTGTTTTGGTGAAAGAATAAACAAATAGATCAAAGAACCAAAACAGAGAGGCCCACAAATAGACCCTCATAAATAGAAGTAACAGCTCCAGTACTTTGGCCACCTCATGCGAAGAGTTGACTCACTGGAAAAGACTCTGATGCTGGGAAGGATTGGGGGCAGGAGGAGAAGGGGACAACAGAGGAAGAGATGGCTGGATGGCATCACTAACTCGATCAACGTGAGTCTGAGTGAACTCCGGGAGATGGTGATGGACAGGGAGGCCTGGCGTGCTGCGATTCATGGGGTCACAAAGAGTCAGACACGACTGAGGGACTGAACTGAACTGAACTGATCTTCGATGAAGGCACAAAGGCAATACAATGGGGGAAAAGACAGCCTTTTCAACAAACTTTTTTCTTTTCACACACACAAAAAAATACTAGACACAGAACTCATATCTTCACAAAAATTAACTCAATACAGATCACAGATCTAAGCGTAAAATTCAAAACTATAAAACTCCTACAAGATAACATAGAAGAAAATATAGATGACCTTCAGTAGTACAGCAATGACTTTTAGATACAGCACTAAAGGTACCATCCATGAAAGAAATAATGGATAAGCTGGACTTCACTAAAATGAGAAACTTGTGCTCTGCAAAAGATAACATCAAGAGAATGAAAAGACAAGCCACAAACTGGGAGAAAACATTTGCAGAAAACATATATGATAAAAGACTATTAATCTAAATATATAAAGAACTCTTAAAACTCAACAATAAGAAAACCCCATTTTAAAAAAAAGGGGGGGCCAAAGACCTTAACAGACACCTTAACAAAGTAGATGGCAGCCATATAAAAAGGTGCTCCACATCACTTTTCATCAAACACAAATTAAAACAAACAAGGTATAACTACACACTTACTAAAATGGCCAAAATCCAGAACACTAGTATATCAAATGTTGGTGAGGATATGGAGTAACAGGAATCTTCACTCATTGTGTGGGAATGCCAAATGGTATAGCCACTTGAAAATAAAGCTTGCTGCTTTCTTACAAAGCTAAGTATATTCCCATCATACAATCCAGAAATCATCCCTTGATGTTTACCCAAAGGAGTTGAAAACTTATGTCCATACAATAACCTGCACACTTGTGTTTTTAGTAGTTTTATTTACAGCACACTTAGGTTTATAGCAGTTTTATTTACAACTGCCAAAACTTGGAAGCAACCAAGATATCTCTCAGAAGATAAATGGATAAACTGTGGTTCACTCACACAACAGAATTATTACTGTTTGCTAAGAAGGAATGAGCTCTCAAGTTATAAAAGACATGGGGAAAGCTTCAACATCCATTACTAAGTGAAAAAAAGCCAATGTGGAGAGCCGATGTACTCTATGATTCCAACTACGTAAAAAAAAAAAAAATCTATGGATACAACAGAAAGATCACTGATTTTCAGGGCTTGGGGGTAAGAAGATAAGTAGGTAAAGCACAAAGGATTTTTAGGACAGTGAAACTATTTTGTATGATACTCTACCATGGACCATGTCATTCATTATACATTTGTCTAAACTCACAGATCCTGCATCACCAAGAGTGAACAATGTAAATTATGGACTTTGAGTGATTGTGATACATCAAGGCAGGCTCAGAGTTGTAACAAAAGTACCACTCTGAAGAGGAAGGCTGATAATGGGAAACTATGTATTTGTCCCTAGAGGAGGAAATGGCAAACCACTCCGGTATTTTTGCCTGCAAGATCCCAGGTCAAGGGTTCGCAGAGTCCAACACGACTGAGCACGCATGCCTATGTCAGGTAGGGCTGAATGGAGAACCTCCAGGTCCGTCACTTAGTATTCCTAAGAAACTAAAACTGCTCTTTTGAAAAAAAATCCTTTACAAAAAGGCACAATATTCTTGCCATTCCTGAACACCTCAAAAGCTTTTCGCTAACGCCCACACTGAGAACCAAGACTCTAGGCCAGCTGATTATGGGCACACGTGGGGAACGCGAACCACGAAGATCCAAAATAGGAAGGAGTGCCACCAGAGGAGACTCTCAAAAGGGCCCCCAACTACGGCACCGGGCCGGAGAAAATGTCCTCTCACTGCAAGCCAACAGTGTGGAGCACGGTCTCAGACTCGGAGCCTGGGGAGCCCCGCTTACCAGGGCCCCCGGCGGTCGCTGTCATGGTGACAGTGAGCCTCGGTCTGCGCAGGCGCCGAGGGTGGGCACCGCTGATGACCCGTCACCTGTGGCGAGAAAACCCGACTCGGCAGACTGAGAGGAGTGGCCTGCGAGACGGAGGCGGAAATGGTTGAGGAGCAATGCGCACGCGCGGAGGCTGCAGCTCGAGTTTCGCGGGTGCGCGGTCCTGCTGGCAGTTGTTCGCGTCCAAGTGTCGCGCGACTTGCTCTTCTGAAAAGTAGTCACAGTAGTTCTGTAGAACGTCTCGTCAGGGAAGACGGAGGCTGGGCTGAGACGCTAAGTTGCTGCAGTGGGGTACGAATTTCCAAAGTTCGATATATTTTTTCTTTTAAATTTGATAACATCCTAAAAAATGACATGAAATCATAGCTTCATAAAAATGAGTGTTTCTGCACGAGGAGGCTGAAGTGCTAACTCAAAATTTTTCTGTTCCCCTCTTCTCTCTGGCGGTTTTCATTAGAAATACTATCAGAGTCTCCCACCCAGCGCCTTCTTTGCCCTCCTTAACTCCTTTCCACAACCAAACAGGGATTGGAAAAACCGGCAGTGGAATCAGACTGATGAGAATTAGCAACGTAGCACTGCCATATTCTAGTACTGTAACTAATTCTACTGTCAGTTGTGAAATTAGGATAACAAATACAACACGTTACACAAAGGACGAATGGCAGTCCTCGTCCAACTCTTCAGATTTTAACAATAACCTCATATGCAGATGACAACACCCTTATGGCAGAAAGTGCAGAGGAACTACAAAGCCTCTTGATGAAGGTAAAAGAGGAGAGTGAAAAAGTTGGCTTAAGGCTCAACATTCAGAAAATGAAGATCATGGCATCTGGTCCCTTCACTTCACGGCAGGTAGATGGGGAAACAGTGGAGACAGTGTCAGACTTTATTTTTCTGGCCTCCAAAATCCCTGCAGATGGTGATTGCAGCCATGAAATTAAAAGATGCTTAATCCTTGGAAGGAAAGTTATGAGCAACCTAGATAGAATATTCAAAATCAGAGACATTACTTTGCCATCTAAGGTCCGTCTAGTAAAGGCTATGGTTTTTCCAGTAGTCATGTATGGATGTGAGAGTTGGACTGTGAAGAAGGCTGAGTGCCGAAGAATTGATGCCTTTGAACTGTGGTGTTGGAGAAGACTCTTGAGAGTCCCTTGGACTGCAAGGAGATCCAACCAGTCCCTTCTGAAGATCAACCCTGGGATTTCTTTGGAAGGAATGATGCTAAAGCTGAAACTCCAGTACTTTGGCTACCTCATGCGAAGAGTTGACTCATTGGAAAAGACTTTGATGCTAGGAGGGGTTGGAGGCAGGAGAAGGGGGACGACAGAAGATGAGATGGCTGGATGGCATCACTTACTCGATGGACGCAGCTGAGTGAACTCTGGGAGTTGGTGAGGGACAGGGAGGCCTGGCGTGCCACGATTCATGGGGTTGCAAAGAGTCGGACACGACTGAGTGACTGAACTGAACTGAACTGAATCCATTTTCCAGCTCTATGCATTTGCCCATTCTGGACATTTCATTGAAATGAGCTCATACTGTATTTTGAGACTGGCTTCTTTCACTTAGCAAGTTTTCAAGGTTCATCCCTATGGAAGCATGTATCAGTATTTTTTTTGTGGCCAAATATATTATCATTTGTTAGCATATACCACATTTGTTCATTCATCAATTAACGGATGGACCATTGCATTGTTTCCCTTTTTTGACTACTAGTGAATTTTGACCGCTATAAACACTCTTCTACAAAATTCTGTGTGGAAGTATAATATGTGGATGTATTTCTCTTGGGTATGTGCATAGGAGTGGAATTGCTGTTTCATATAACTCTTATGTTTATCTTTTTGAGGAATTGCCAGTTTTGCAAAGCACCTACATAAGACATTTTATATTCCCACCAGCAATTATGAGGGTTCCAGTTTCTCCATATCGACGCCAATACTTAATTATAGTCATCGAAATTAATATGAAATAGCATCTCATTATGGTCTTTCTGTATTGTTAGTGACTAATAATGCTGAACTATTTTCAAGTGCTTATTGGCTTTTTATATATTTTCTATGGAGACATGTCTATTCAAATTATTCACAAATTTTAAAAATTAGGTTACTTGTGGAGATTTTGTTGAATTGTAAAAATTCTTTGCAAGGATTTACAAATATTCTCTTCCATTTTAGGCTTTTTTAAGTTAGTTATTTTTGGCTGTGCTGGGTCTTTGCTGCAGTTGGGCTTTCTCTAGTTGCGAAGAATGGGGGCTACTGTAGCTGTGGTGTGCAGGCTTCTCACTGCAGTGGCCTCTCATTGTGAGTATAGGCTCTAGGCGGGCTGGCTTCAGTAGTAGCTCAAGGGCTCTAGAGCTCAAGCTCAGCAGCTGTGGTACACAGGCTTGCTTACTCCACAGCATGCGGCATCTTCTCAGTGCAGGAATCAAACCTGTGTCCCCTGCATTGGCAGGCAGATTCTTATACACTGTACCAGCAACGAAGTCTTGCAGATTGCCTTTTCACTTTCTAGATACCAGTTGCAGTACAAAAGTTTTTATGGCCTGTTGATCACCATTTTGGGGCAATATTTTAATAGATTTTTATAGTAATTGGCTCAAACTTACTCTTCACTGTCCATTTTTAGAACTATATAGTGGAATATGTAAAGAATCTGCCTGCAATGCGGGAGACGACCTGGGTTTGATCCCTGAGTTGGGAAGATCCCCTGGAGGAGGGCATGGCAACCCACTCCAGTATTCTTACGTGGAGAATCCCCATGGAGAGAAGCCTAGTGGGCTACAGTCCATGGCGTCACAAAGAGTCGGACATGACTAAGCACAGCATAGCGAGTGGACTAAGTGGCATGAGATAATGATGTCTGAGATTATCTTGAAAATACTCCAGCAAAGAAATCAAGATAAATGAAGCAAAAGTGGAAAATCTTGATTAACTTTTGAATCTGAGGATTGCTATAGGAAGAGTACATGGAATTTCATATTATTAAGATTTTTCTCTACTTTTAAGTGTTTGGAAAATTTTATAGCAAATATGTGTGATTACTTCTCATTTTTTTCCCACAAAGGAAGGGTTTCATGTGTTAAGAGTACATGATACACTGAAGAAAGATGATGTACAGGGCTTTATGAAGATAGAATGTGAAAAATGGGCACTGACCTGATAGTTTGGAGCTGCTTTGGATGACATATTTAAATATTTAAATAGGAATAAATGGTATAAAAATAAGTTCTGATTAACCCAATTTGGGTAGAGGTGGTGAGATTATATATATTCCTTCTCTAGGAGTGGAATGAGATGAGTTGTCTGTGGAAGTATGACTTGTGATTCTGATTAATTTCTCCTGATTTTTTTTTCAAGTTTCAAATATTTTATTTTCTTATTCGTACAATATGAAGTTTCCTGAAGATCCCACAACATGATGTTTTGTGCAGAAGAAAAACTAAACATTCAACATACACCATCCCTTAACCACCCACCCACATACACCACACACAAAAAAGAAAAAACCCTCATTCCCCAGTAAGGAAATAATATTTACACTATTTTTCTGTAACGCCAGCCAAGATATACACAAGCAAGAGAAACAGAAAGCATTTGCTAAGGTATCTGTAACAAATACTTATGTACAAACAACTCACAAAAGACAGCTCCTTCTTGAAGCAGAGCACGTGGCAGCTGACATCAAAACAGGTCAAACCGCTGGCTGGGATTATAAGCCACCCACTGATTTACCCTCCAGACTATAAAACCTTCCAAGTGGCCATATTCCATTTTGCCATTAAACCTATTTACCAATGTTTATATATTCCTGCAACATTTATATTTCCCAAATTAGCTCCATCCCTTTTTAGTTTCCCATTGTCTACAGGTACTTGACACTTTTTTAAACACAGAAAGCATAAATTTAATATCTAAGATGATACGAATTTACCTGTTTTTACTAATACCTGCTTCTGGAATCTGGTTCCCTCATGTGCCTTTTCAGTTTGTGTGTGTTTTGTTTTCACTGTGTGCTAATAGGTACTATATTTGAAAATTAATTTGAGACCTACAATTACTTTCTATGGAGAGAATTTACAGTTCTATTCCTCCTAGTACCTGAAGGAGGCATCACCAGTGGGGGACCACCTTAAAGCAAGTTGAATGCTTAACAATCTTTGGGTGATGTAGGCAATTCTAAACTTGGCTGTTCAGTTTAGTTCAGTCGCTCCGTCGTGTCCGACTCTTTGCGACCCCATGAATCTCGGCACGCCAGGCCTCCCTGTCCATCACCAACTCCTGGAGTTCACTCAGACTCACGCCCATCGAGTCAGTGATGCCATCCAGCCATCTCATCCTCTGTCAACCCCTTTTCCTCTTGCCCCCAATCCCTCCCAGCATCAGGGTCTTTTCCAATGAGTCAACTCTTTGCATGAGGTGGCCAAAGTACTGGAGCTTCAGCTTTAGCATCATTCCTTCCAAAGAAATCCCAGGGCTGATCTCCTTCAGAATGGACTGATTGGATCTCCTTGCAGTCCAAGGGACTCTCAAGACTTCTCCAACACCACAGTTCAAAAGCATCCATTCTTCGGCACTCAGCCTTCTTCACAGTCCAACTTTCACATCCATACATGACTACTGGAAAAACCATAGCCTTGACTAGACGGACCTTAGTCGGCAAAGTAATATCTCTGCTTTTAAATATGCTATCTGCTAACTTTTCTTCCAAGGAGTGTCTTTTGATTTCATGGCTGCAGTCATCATCTGCAGCAGTTTTGGAGCCCAGAAAAATAAAGTCCGACACTGTTTCCACTTTTTCGCCGTCTATTTCCCATGACGAGATGGGACCGGATGCCATGATCTTCATTTTCTGAATGTTGAGCTTTAAGCCACCTTTTTCACTCTCCTCTTTCACTTTCATCAAGAGGCTCTTTAGTTCCTCTTCACTTTCTGCCATAAGGGTGGTGTCATCTGCATATCTGAGGTTATTGATATTTCTCCCAGCAATCTTGATTCCAAATAAACTTGGCTGTAGTTTTACATAATTTATATTTCTGGCTCATCTTCATCCAAAGGCCAAAACCCTTTGAGGGAATCTCAGATTACTGTAGGAAGTTCTTCTGTTAGATTCACAATTCCTGTTAGATTCATCATCTTGTGTGGGTCTTGAACTTTGATATCGGTCCCCCTTACCCCATTAGGCTATCATATTAGGGCCCTATGCTCACTTCTCTTTTATTTTTTGACTGGATGTTCCATACTCTCTTAAAATCTCTTTGAGGTTTTAAGATTCTTTTTGTATTTTAATCAGCTTTGGTTGTTTTTAGCAAGGTGAAGGTGAAGGTGAAGTCGCTCAGTCGTGTCCGACTCTTTGCGACCCCATCAACTGTAGCCCACCAGGCTCCTCAGTCCATGAAATTTTCCAGGCAAGAGTACTGGAGTGGGTTGCCATTTCCTTCTCCAAGGCATACTCTAAATATCGTAACAAGCAATTTGGAGAAAGAGAAAGTTTCCCACAGTTCCATCTTTGTTCTTACATGGTCAAACCTACTCTTTCTTGTGGTATTCTCTGCACTTAGCACATACTCCTTGTGGTATGCAATCCGTAAATGATAAGAATTATGCTTAATTTTGTCAGCAATTTTTTTCTTTTAGAAATTTTAATTTAGAGCTGCTGTAAGATATCAGTATTATGTTTCAGTTACCTAATATTAGTTGCTTTATGAAATCAACCAACAGAAAATGTAGCAGCTTAAAACAACAGACATTTTGGACACAATGGGAGAAGGAAAGGGTGGGATGACTTGAGAAAATAGTACTCAAACATATAATTACCATATGTGAAACAGATAAGCAGTTTGAGTTTGATNAGGCATACTCTAAATATCGTAACAAGCAATTTGGAGAAAGAGAAAGTTTCCCACAGTTCCATCTTTGTTCTTACATGGTCAAACCTACTCTTTCTTGTGGTATTCTCTGCACTTAGCACATACTCCTTGTGGTATGCAATCCGTAAATGATAAGAATTATGCTTAATTTTGTCAGCAATTTTTTTCTTTTAGAAATTTTAATTTAGAGCTGCTGTAAGATATCAGTATTATGTTTCAGTTACCTAATATTAGTTGCTTTATGAAATCAACCAACAGAAAATGTAGCAGCTTAAAACAACAGACATTTTGGACACAATGGGAGAAGGAAAGGGTGGGATGACTTGAGAAAATAGTACTCAAACATATAATTACCATATGTGAAACAGATAAGCAGTTTGAGTTTGATGCATAAAGCTGGGCACCCAAAGCCAGTGCTCTGTGACAACCTAGGGGGAGAGAGTGGGGAGGGAGAGGGAGGCGGGGTTCAGGATGGAAGGACACATGTATACCTATGGCTGATTCATACTGATGTATAGCAAAAACCATCACAATATTGTAAAATAATTATCCTCCAATTAAAATAAAAACACAACAAAAAACAGACATTTGTATCTGAGATTCAGAAATCTAAGAACTGCTTAGTTGGGTGGTCCTTGGGAGGGTACAGTCAAATTGTGGTTGAGGCTGCAATTTGAAGTCTTGACTAGGGTTGGAGGGATCCCCTTCCACTTTCCTGGCAGGTAACTTCCCCAAGAATGAGTGACTCAATAGAGAAGGAGAAAGAGAAAGGGACAGACAGGGAGGGAGAGGTGGGGAGAAATGCACCAAAGGTGGCAGCCACAGAACTCTTATAACATAATATTGAAAATGACATTCCATCCCTTCTTCCATATTCTATTAGTCAGAAACACTAACAGTGGTAGAATGTGAGAAGTGACTACACAAGGGTGTGAATACCAACAGGCAGGGATCACTGTGGGCTATTTTGGAGGCTGGCTAGCATCTTATTTTACCAAAAAGGAAAGAAAAAACAACGTTATATTCAGAGGTTCATAATAAAGCACTTGAATTAGACCTATTTCTTCATTTGTAAAAACATGAAAATATGGCTGTAATTTTCTCAATGCGAATGCAGATGTTTTCTAAACGGTGTTAAATACTGTGTATCATTCCAAGCTAAGCTAAATCTAAAACACAGACTATAAAGAGAAGATTTAAACATACTAAAAATCTGATGTAAAAAAACAAAAAAAAACAATGTGTCAATTAAGTGGTAAAAGATAAATTTAGATGGTGAGGCTTAGTGTTGAATAGGAGAAAAAAAAAAAAAGTTTAAAATATAGCTCAAATAATAAATAACCCTGCAAGTATTTTTGTAAAAATTTGTTATAAGAAAAATATTCCTCCTAACTGAAGCATATGGTCATAATCCCAATAGTGGATATTCTTCTTGCCTTTCCACAATTAAGATTGCTTTTATCAATCAAATAGTGGTTTGAGAAGCAGTAAAACTTTTAAGATTCTAAGGAGAAGCCACATAAATCAAAAGTAACTGAGGAGATGACACTGTAAACGGCACACTATATTTTGTATAAAAAATGAGGGGAAAAAATAAAAATATATATTCCTATTTGCTTCTACTGTGCCTAAACCTTGGAAAGATACACAATAATAAAAATCACTTCTTATTGAGGTTGCAGAGTGAGAAGACAGATCCATACAAGGTCGGCAGGAAAACTTATATTGATAAAAAAAAGTTTTTAACATTTCTGACTTTTTAATGTTTATATATGAACCATTATTTTAACCACAAAAGAATTAAAACCTAGGATTGTTCAGAGGTTTCTGATTTATTTCAAGATATTTTCTTTTAAAATTTGAGTCAACTTATCAAAGTTATGCTTGCTATTAAAAAAAGCTGTATTCTTATAAAACAATATTTAAATCTAGGCTGTTGAAACACCATAGTCAGGCTACTTCTTTTATGATTAAATTATAAGGTAAGGCATTCACACAACACAGAAGACTCTTTAAATTGTCTTAAGAGGGAAAATTCCATGTTTTGACATATTATCTACTCTTCAAATGTTCAACTCTTGCCAAGGCACGTTTAATGCCCATGCCTTCTCATTTTTTGGTACAGCTATCCTCCTGGATTGTTTTCCAACTAGCTACTCAAAAGTCATATTGCTATTTTAGCAAATTACTTTTTCTTTGTTAATTATCTGCTTTACACATTCATCTCCAAGAGGGAAAGAACTAGTTTATTCATTTTTCAATCAATGAAACTTAATAAAGTGCTCTGTGTACAGCAAGCATATAGATACAGAAACTCTGCCAGATGGCTGCAAAAAACAAATGGGCTAAATTCTACTTTGTATTTCAAAATTCAGAGAAAAACAGTACTCTTAAAAGGCATAGACCAAAAATAGATTATTGCAGATTGGGTACAAAGAACCATTCTATTTCTTCATCTTTAAAAAAATTAAAATTTTAAATTATCAATCAAGAACATGACAAATGTATTCAGAAACATTTATCTACAAAGAATACTTTAGTGCCTCCAAAGATACAGTAACTCCAATTTTTATTAAATGTAAAGACTTTATGGAAACAAATCCAAAGCTATCCCATCATGGGAACAGCCCTCTACCTTCCGGTTATTTTAAAGTAAATTCAGTATTCATAGACTGTACAGTTAACTTATACTGTAAAATAAACAACAAATATATAAAGAAAACAAATTGAGTTTGATATGCATTTGTTTCTATCTTATATGTCAACAAATTTCACGTTATTACATGTTGCTATTTTATTTAATATCTGCAACATTTTACATTGTTTGTAAAGTAGTTACTTCCAGAAGACTGATATTTTCCTTCATGCCATGTCTTTGGCTAGTACTACAGATGTGATTTGGTAGGAATCATATGACCAAACTGATTCAAATTCTGTCTTTCCTAGCCTGAGACCTAAGATCCTGAGTTATTACAACCCTGACTTTGTCTTCAAGTTGAGATGCTTCATAGATACTTTTCTTAAAACACGGGTATTTAGTGTAGTTTCTTTTTCATGAGACAGAGGAGTGTTTTTGATACAAACACATATATATTCCACATAAGAATTTTTTTAAAAAATATTAAAATAATGATATTTTATATAACTTAAATGACAGGATTAACTAAAATATGATTTTTTTTAACACAATGAACTTAAAAACTTTTTTGCTATTTGAAGTAAAGAAAGTTCTGTAACAGTTTCAAATACACAGACTTTATGTTAGTATCCTGCTATAAAAAATAATTACCATATAAAGAATTTAAAGTATGCAAAAGTAAGTAGTTCCATTTAAATTTATATTTAATACATTGGTAACAATGAAAATACTCAGACTTGCCAAGAAACTTCTAAGGTTTGAAGGATAAGTTAAAAAAACACCTGTTTCAGGCTTCATTTATTGCTACATAATGACTACTTCAAGGGTCATCTGGCCTGTCGTCAATCAGTCTCAGAAGTGGTATATACAGTGGTATACTTTGGGAGGAAAGGAGGAAAAATAATGCATTGCAATACAAAAATATCACCTATTTATAAATTATTAAAGATTTATAAATCACATACCAAATCACATGTTCTCGCTATAAAAACAATATAATTAAATATAGAAGCACAAAATCCTGAAGCACCCACAATTATTTTAAGAATACCCATTTAATCAACAGAAAGTCATATATATATAAAATAATAATTTGAAAAGAAAAAAGGCAAAATTCTGATTTTAATGCAAATAATCTGTTTATCTAATCATGGAGGTAGGTCTCCACTCCCAATTAAACAAATAAGCTAAACTGCTTTATTCAAAGAATTATCATATAAGTGTAAGATCTGGAAACTGGTCTGTGCCATTGAAATACATTTTTAACAGATTTTAGAAACCAGTAATTTAACTGGCATATAAACAAAACAGGTATTTCCCTCATAAGGTTACATCTGAAAGGAGCCTTCACTAAAATCGTTCTTGGCATAAAAGTGCAGATACTTTGGCTTTAGCATTTAAACACCACAGTAAATGCTACAAATTTCTTAAGGACAAAAGAAATCCTTGTCTTTTCCAGTACTTGTAAAGTGTAAAGCTTCAAAAACTGTGGATCTGTTCCATGTTTTTGAGATTTAGATATTGTGCTAATGATTTTTAAAACATCATTCCTGCCTAAAAAGGAAAGCTTACCTGTTTCAAACATCAAATATATTTTCTTTTAGTGTTTGTGGCATTTCAGCCTTAGTGCTGGAGTTAGTTTTAACAAATCAATTTGTAATATATAATACGACTCAGTTCTTTCACTCAAAGAGATTTTCTATAATAAAAAATACTAATTCTATTTCTAACGGTAAACTAGTAGAGTTGGAGATCCCACCATGTATCACAGGGATTAGAGCACTATCAAGATCATTTAGATAATGCTGAGGAAGAAGTCGGCCTTCAGATCCTGCCTGAAATTCAACCTGCGGAAAAAAAAAAAATCTTGGTAAGTCAACCCTATAAAGTGAGCAATCTTGTTTTAGGTCAGTAAATAAATATAAAATAAAGTATTTAACAGTATCTTATATTTAAGCATGTTAATACCTAAATCAAATCCCTTATGACTATACAGTGTAAGTGAGAAACAGACTTAAGGGACTAGATCTGATAGAGTGCCTGATGAACTATGGACTGAGGTTCCTGACACTGTACAGGAGACAGGGATCAAGACTATCCCCATGGAAAACAAATGCAAAAAAGCAAAATGGCTGTCTGGGGAGGGTTTACAAATAGCTGTGAAAAGAAGAGAAGCGAAAAGCCAAGGAGAAAAGGAAAGATATAAGCATCTGAATGCAGAGTTCCAGAAAACAGCAAGANGAGACATTACTTTGCCAACAAATGTCCATCTAGTCAAAGCTACGGTTTTTCCAGTAGTCATGTATGGATATAAGAGCTGGAGTATGAAGTTGAGCACTAAAGAATTGATGCTTTTGAACTGTGGTGTTGGAGAAGACTCTTGAGAGTCCCCCAAACAGCAAGGAAATCCAACCAGTCCATCCTAAAGGAAGTTGGTCCTGAATATTCATTGGAAGAACTGATGCTGAGATTGAAATTCCAATACTTTGGCCACCTAATGTGAAGAATTTATTCTTTTGAAAAGACCCTGATTCTGGGAAAGATTGATGCTGGGAGGAGAAGGGGATGACAGAGGATGAGATGGTTGGATGGCATCACCAACTCAATGGACATGAGTTTGAGTAGGCTCCGGGAGTTGGTGATGGACAGGGAGGCCTGGCGTGCTGCAGTCCATGGGGTCACAAAGAGTCAGACAACACCGAGTGACTGAACTGAGTAAAAATCTTTAAACTATTACTTCAAAAATAGTTGCCAATCAAAACTTAACCTGACAATGAAATTAATTATTCAGAATCCTGCTTACCAATTAGGCAAAGAAAAATAAATCGTTACTTACAAAATGCTAACTTGACATTCACAAGTAGATTAGCATTTAAGACAAATGTAACAGGACAAGAACCTTCGCTTTCAAGAAGCAAAATGATCTGTTCATGAGATGGGTGTTCTTCTACTACAGGCACTAAAACATGAAAATAACATATTAATTCAAGTAAATATGTCTCCTGTTAAATTGCCTATCACAAAAAAGCCACATTTATAAATCCACCAATGACTTGATCCCAGTTAAAAAGCAAAAACACACCTCATGAAATCAATCCACAACCAGACAACTGTTATATACTACTAATTTTTACTTTTCAATTTATGTGAATATATTAATATTAGAATACATATAAATTCTGATTATATTATATATAGTCTATGTACAAATATGTTGATTAAACAGCACACTGATATAATTTCAGTACCTTTAAACTTTCAAGACAGTTTTCTAAAGTGGATTCCAATCTGCCAGCCACTCCAATTATAAATTCTGAAACCTGCAGCTATAAAAGTAGTCTAGACCCAAATTGTATATAATGCTTGCTGTGATATGCCTTAGGTCAGTGATAAGTGGCTAAGAAAGAACTTGACAATCAACAGGAAAATATACCAATGGCATACAAAGAACAGGGCTTACAGTATTTTTTTTGCCATTATCACTAGGATCATGAAATAGCTCCTACTTAAATAAAGATCCTAGGCTTCATTCTCCTACACTATCAGGCACAGAACGTAATCATTTCATGTGAGATGCAGCATAATGCCTGGAGTTACATGGATGTATTCTTAGGGAAATATTCCAAGGTCAGAGATAGCCAGACTCTCCAGCTTAGAAAGATCCTTAGAGACCACCTAAATTATCTTCTTTTACAAAGGAAGCTGAGGCCCAAAAGATTAAATTATGCTTCAAGTCATAGGTATATTATGTAGCAGCTGAGGAACTAAAATTTCTATTTCTGTCATCCAGTCCAATATTATTTTCTTTAGGCACTATGCATCTTAAAAAAAATGATATGGAGTCAAAACTAATACAAGACTTAAAGTCTATGAATTTCTCTGTTGTACCGCACTTTAAATTAGGGACCCAGATACGTGAATCACATTCAAATCAACTTAAGAGGTCAGATATTTTTAGAACTGTTTTTATACAGTAAGACTTCTTGCAAACTAGTGTTCCATCCATCATACATATTTCAACCATAGTGCTGCTAAGTCACTTCTGTGCGACCCCATAGATGGGAGCCCACCAGTCTCCCCCGTCCCTGGGATTCTCCAGCCAAGAACTCTGGAGTGGGTTGCCATTTCCTTCTCCAATGCATGGAAGTGAAAAGTCAAAGTGAAGTCGCTCAGTCGTGTCCGACTCTTCACGACCCCATGGACTGCAACCCACCAGGCTCCTCCGTCCATGGAATTTTCCAGGCAAGAGTACTGGAGCAGGCCATCATACATATTTCAACCACAGTAGGTTTAAAAAAATACATTTCATATATCAGACACAAAATTCATCAACATATTCTTCTTTAAAACAAAACTCCTTTTTAAATTTAAATAACTGCTATCCTACCTGATCCCTTTTCTCCAGATGTAACCAGAAGAGGGGGCAAGCTGTCCTCATCATCAGGTAGAAGACTAATCTTATTGCAAACATTACTATCAATACTACATAATAACCTATAATCTGAAGTACAAGCAACAGGCAAACTGCTGTTAACCAAGACATCAGTAGGGCCTGATGGTTCCTCAGTTTCTGCAAAAACATCATCATCTAGTGTAAAAGAAGCAGATGTAGGCAACCCCTCAGTTCCTGTGTTTGTAGGCAGTTTTTCCACAGGTGGAACCTGAGAAGCAGGACTTCGAATTATCTCATTTCTTGTATCTTCTGTCTCACTGTTTGGTTTTTCCACTGGAGTAGAACAGGCATGATCCACTGTGTTTACCATCTGTGAAATATGGAGGAAAAAGCCCAAATTAGTTCAGGGTCTCTGCTCAAATGTGAAATATTGATGGTACACAGTCAAAGATATCTTTTGAAAAAGAATAAATAAAATCAAAATGGGCTCAGAAATTCTTTAGAAGCCAAATTTCCTAAGAAACAGTACCATCTTGCTTCTAAATTCAAGTACCCAGGTTTAACTTTACTATATGCTCAGGTAAGTATGGCTTTAATTTTATAGACTGGAAAAAGGAGGCAAGGAGAACTTCAGGATCCTATTCCATACCACAAAGTGAGCATGTTTATTAGTTCAACCCAAGGCACTCCTCCTCCTAATAGACAAAAAACCTGGCTGGGAGGTGGCAAGGGAGAGGAAAAGGGGAGAAGGCAGAGAGGAGAGTGGTTAGGAAGCAAAATGGTAGATATATTCCACAACAGTAGCCATCTGGAATAAACTATACATCAAATCTGCTTCAATTAAGCCCCTCTTTTTTTTAAGACTGGCCAAACCTGAGTCAACAGAGAACTGTTTAAGAACTCAAGTTATACTAGCCTCTGTAAAAATTCCACTTTGTTAAAATATTGATTGAGGGTATGTGCTAGCTAAGGAACATACTTTTGGTAATTGCGGCTCCTTATAAAACCCAGCTTGTGAACTCTTACTGACAAACAACGTGAGTTTATATGGATGGGAACTTGGAGAGAGGATACGTGCGCATCTCGTCTAATGTATGTGCCCTGGATCAACCAGGCAACTGGCTCAGGGGAAATGCTAAATAAATCTTTGTTTAATGAATAAACAAGATTTCTACTTCATATGTTCATACTTGCTTTTCTAAGTATATTCCTATTTTAAAATTAACAGTTCTTAGTGGGTTTGGATTCTACGTCTTCTATTTAACACCTAGTAAATCTGTATAAATATAAACATACATGCTACCATCAGATACTTCACTGAATGTTTGAAAATCATTAAACAAATTAGTCTAAATTGCCTTACTAAATCTCAGTTCTATTTCCCCATACTAGTGGTTCTCAAAATGTGGTCCAGGGATCTCAACACCCTTTCAGGAAGTCAGTGAGGTCCTACAATTTTCTTCATTTAACCAAAACAACATATCACAACAGACTGAATTTAGAAGTAGATGTAACAATCTATCTTCTATTAAGCCGGATGTTACAGAAATTCACACAAAATATAAAACAATGTTATTCCTCTCACTAAACCTTTATTCTGAAAACTTTTCATAAAAATATTATTTCTATTAATGAGTTTATTTTTAATTAATCTAAAATTTTTGTCAGTTTTAATTCAGTATTAATAAACATAACCCACATAACCTAAAGTTTGAGTTTTCAATAATTTTTAAGAGCATAAAGGGGTACTGAAATAAAAAAAAAATTAAGAATCACTGCCTTAAACTGACATTAAAAAATAAAATCTAAAATATATTCACTACATCTTATGTTTCTCATTTAATGAAGCTCAAAGAATTTTTTTCTAAGTACTCTAGTAAGTCAGGGGCTTCCCTCGTGCCTCAGTGGTAAAATATCTGGCTACCAACGCAGAAGGTGCAGGTTCAACCCCTGGATCAGGCACATCCCCTGGAGAAGGAAATGGCAACCCACTCCAGTATTCTTGCCTGGGAAACCCCATGGACTGAGGAGTCTGGCAGGCGATAGTCTGTGGGGTCACCAAAGAGTCAGATATGACTTAGCAACTAAATGACTCTAATAGTCATGCAAGGAATTACCTATAAAATAAAATTTTACTAAATTAACAAGTCATTCTTTAGATTCCTTACCAACGGCATATCAGGTAAGAGAGGACTAAAGTCTTCAGAACATCTTTTATTTCCAGATGATAATTTTGTTGTATCTGCAACTTCACCATTGGGCAATATACCATCTGCAAACCATACTCTTTTCTGTTCTTTGGCGCATAATCCTAGAATCAGTTTAAAAAAGTAAAGCATTTTAATTTGATATTGAAATGATTTAATATTAAATATGTCAGGAAAAGTTTTCAAAAGCTTTTTCTAACTATTGGCAAGCCCTGCATTTCAGGGTTTCAAGGCCTACAGAAATGGCTTTTTGTGATTCATCTACCCGGAATAGTTTTTTTCCTAATTCCTACAAAGGCAGGGCTGGCCCTAGGAATCCTGAAGTCAGAAAAAGAGTAGACAGGAGCCGTTATACCTTAAGGACATCGAATGCAGATTTAAAGCCTATATCATTAAGGCTAACTTTGTGAGTATGGAGACCAAATAAAATTTAGGGACTAAGGCACAGGGAGGGAAAATGGAATAGATCAGAGCATGGTAGATAAGCATAGGGAAAAAAGTATGAAGAACAGAAGAAAGAAGCATAAAAAATCTAAAAAAAAAGAAATGGGATCACTTGTGCATCGGAGGTCAATTTCTACTTCTAACAGAAGGACATGTTTCATTCTTATAATGTGGATATTGACATTTTTAAATTAATTTACATTTATTAATAGTGATTAATATTTTCCTCTCAGATTTGGAGGAAATAACTAGATGTCAGCATAAATATCTGTTCTCTTTTGTTAAAAAGCATCTATGGAAGAAGGTTATGAAAATTCCTACCAGATTTTAGAACATATAAACATCAAAAGGACCAACTTTCCATATCATAATACAAATAGCACTGAAAAAATTGGACTCATATATAATTTCTACAACGTGGCTGGATATATTTTAAGAGGTATCTTTCTTGTATTTGCAATGCTTCATAATTTAATAATTTTAAAGTCAATATAAGAAAATATATAAATATTTTAAAAAGCGGACTCATCATCTTTAGAGTTATAATACATAACCATACATGCTGAACCTCATTAGAAGTGAAACTCAAAATAGTTGGCAGAAATACTTGAATTTGTCTGACAATCAGTTATCTTCTAGCATGTTACAGACTAATAGTTTATGTTAAGAAACATACACAGTACTGAATAGCACAGGGAACTACACTCAATATTTGATAATAACCTATAAGGGAAAAGAATCTGAAAAAGAATATATATACATATAGAACTGAATCACTGTACCATACACCTGAAGCTAACATAACATTGTAAATCAGCTATACTTCAATTTGAAAATTAAATAAAAGTCTATACAGGTTTTACTCAAGATCCTAAACTGCAATAGGTTGTAAAAAAGAACAGAGCACCCAAAGGTTTTTAAATCTTTAAAAGTTCTTTAGAAGATATAAGAAACATTTTTTATTGTGGTGAAATACACATTTAAAACTAGATCTTTAAGGAAAGGGAGACATGCCGATTATTTACCTGCTGTCTTTCAAATCCAAGCCCACCTTTCTATATGGTGCTCTTTGATACTCTTTGGACATCTGAAAAGTGCAATTCCCAGACCCCCTTGCTAGTTGGTTCTGGTCACAGGTACTAATGACAGGCACTGGTTGAAGACTGAAAGGTGGGAAGAGAAGGGAATTCTTTCTGTTTCTAGTTTCTGCCAGGATCTCTGCAGCAGCACCACCACCAGATATACCTAACATGTCCCGTGAGTTTCAGCACTCCTTACATCAATCAATCAAGCTGGGAACACTCCTTCAGCCATCTTAACATCAATCCTATGAGGCTCCTCAATGGCCCCAGCATTTGCCACTTGGTGTTCCTCTAGAAGCAACAGCACCAGCCACATGATGTGGTACCCTAATCCATGAACACCAAGTCTGAGAACCAAGCATCTCCTGGTATTCCTGTACTGAGTTCTAGTAACACAGACTCTCCCCTTTCATTCTCCCAACCCTAGGGATAGCAGTTGGTTCCTGCACTCACTAATCTCTTAAGTCACTTGTTCAGTCACTCAGTTGTGTCTGACTCTTTGAGACCCCATGGACTACAGCACACCAGGTCTCCTTGTTCCTCACCATTTCCATGAGTTTGCCCAAACTCATGTCCATTGAGTTGGTGATGCCATCCAACCATCTCATCCTCTGTCGTCCCTTTCTCCTCCCTCCTTGAATCCCTCTCAGTATCAGGGTCTTTTCCAATGAGTTGGCTCTTCACGTGAGGTGGACAAAGTATTGGAGTTTCAGCTACAGCATCAGTCCTTCCAATGAATATTCAGGACTGATTTCCTTTAGGATTGACTGGTTTGATCTGCTTGCAGTCCAAGGGACTTTCAGGAGTCTTCTCCAACACCACAGTTCAAAAGCATCAGTTCTTCTGTGCTCAGCTTTCTTTATGGTCCAACTCTCACATCCATATATGACTATTGGAAAAACCACAGCTTTGACTAGATGGATCTTTGCTGGCAAAGTAACGTCTCTGCTTTTTAATACGTTGTCTAGGTTTGTCACAGCTTTTCTTCCACCCTTGAGCGTCACTTGAGCATGCCCTTTTTGTTCTTCTACCCTTCTAACATACATACCCTTCTAACCAGTTCCCTGTATTAAGCTCCCTCTGGCAGCTAGTCTAGGTTCTCTATTCTCACTAGATTCCTGAATACTAGAAAAGTTCTATTTTAATAACTTATCTTTAATATTAGACACAGAATTTTCTTCTAGTTACCTTCAATACATGGTTGTTTAAGTGCTGAGATTGGTAAAGTTGTAGGTGAAGGTATACTTGATGTTTGAGTCTCCTGAAGAGGCTGGACGGTGGCACACTCATCAGAATGATTAGATTTAAGATTAGAACCAGTTGGACTCATCATCCTTTCAAATGCCTGAGCTATAAAGGGAAAAAAATTCATCTCAGATGTTTATAAACTTCAAAGTAAGTTATGATAAATACTCTATTTTTCAAGTTGTAAGGAGAAAGAAATCAAACGGCTAAACGGTAAGTGGCACATGGGAAAGATAACATTCTTACTTCCCTATTTTAGTTGGCAGCATTCTACTTCAGTATAAGCTACCAATTAGTTAATTCAATATAATTTTGGCTTATGTTTGGTATCTACTAAAGAAAATCATTGTTACTTAATATGACCATCTGTTTTTACCCTTGTACCCTTAGAGTCAATTTCCAGTATAGTTCCTAGCGACTCTTTTAAGACATAAATCATATCACATCATTCTTCTGCTTAAAATCCTTTAATGGCTTCCCTACCAAAATAAAAATTTAAGTTGTTACAGTGGCCCACAAGACCCTGTCTTAGTCTATACTTCTATTAATCCTGCCTCTGCTTTCCTAGTTAGCTGATATCATTTCTCACTAATATCCTACTTACTCATCATGATACAGCCACGGAGGCCTCCTTGTTCTTCAACAGTGAAGCAAGCACTCTTCTAGGTTAGGGTCTTTGCTGTTACTGTTCTCTCTGCCTGGCATATTTTCCCATATAGCTTTATTCTCGTATCTCCTTCAAGTCTCTGCTTAACATATCATTGTATCATAAACCCTTACTCTTACCACCTTTTAAAATAACCACCTCTTGCCCCTAAATCTGTTACCATCTATCCCTCTTACACTCTTTTATTTTTACCTAGAATATTATCACCATAATAACATTATCAACATAATATCTGATGTTCTCTTTGCTACCCTATCCATCACTCCCCACATTCATAAGCTCTGTGAGATCAAAAAGTTCCATAAGAACAGGAAATGTGTTTTGGTTTTGGGTGGATCTCTAAAGCACAGAACAGTGCCTGAACACTGCTGAATGACTTTTCATCCAAACAACATGGAAGAGCACTGGTAGCTCTCCCATAAGCATTTCTCCAAACTCATCTGCTACAAATGCTGCCACTGTTACATTAACCTCTTCAAGCGCCACTGAATTAGCACCCACATGCAATGACTTCAGCTCACCAAACAAAATCCAAACATAATACCAGAGTTTCAAAGTAATTTCCAACCTGCCCTAAGTTTATGTAATGGCACTCACATGCATGCTTCTTTAAAACTTACACAGTTTTAGCACAACTTCCTCATTATCCAGTCTATAACAAAACTATCTTTTCTTCTTCCTGGAATTTGTCTTAAAAGAGTCCTTGAGCCATTTTTCTCCTATTAGTAACATTATTTTAAATGATCATGTCTACTATTTTCAACACTAACGTTGGTGTTAAAGTAATTTATTTATGTTTTCTTGTGGTCTATAAATTAATGATAAACAGAGCTACAAATGAAATTACATGTTACATCAAAACAGAATAAATAAAACAGATAACTAAATAAACAAATCCATTCAAAATATTTTCTTTAATAAACCAATGCTTGATCTTAGTTTCCTAGTTGGTTTCTTTAATGACTATCTTCTCTCCGGGATCCTTAGAGTCAGAGTATGTTATAATGTTCACCTAAAAACCTGACTTGTCAACTCTAAGAATGTTTCAAATCTTCATGGCTGCTTTATTTTTAATCGGGGAGAGATAACTATGTTGGAGCTTGCTCTAAGATTTCCTAATTCTAGCAGATTGCTTGGCTCACAGCACCAGCAGTAGTCTTAAAGGCTACTGAAACGGCATAAGCAAAAGATATAAGTACTTAAATTCTTCATAATGACTGGTGGTATTATGGAAATATTAAAAGATTTACACTCTATTATCTTCGAGAGCAGAGGTCAACAGCATGGAGTAAAGCAGCTTACCTCAGGCTAACAGACTCACATCAGAGCTTTTTGAAGAATTGCTGAAAAAATTTATCTTCAGTCAAAAGAGAAAAACAAATTATTATCAGGTATTTATTCTCCTGGCTAACAGGAAGCAGTACCTGAGCTACTGCACAGGTCTGGTCTTAAAAGTCCCAAGTAACATTTGCTGGGAATTAAACTGTCAACAAATCTTTAAAAATGCCAAAAAGTACTCAAAAGAACAAAAGTGTATTTGAAGGAAAAAACAAACATACACATATATAGACACATACACAACTGTGAGAACTAAAGTAAGACCACCAAGATTTTTGCTGATAATAGTAAACTAGCTACACATACAAACAAAATTATAAAATTGAGAAAGAAATATGTAAAAGATGAAACTGTACAAATAGTGTAACAGTCCTATGAATTTATGTGAAAATTATAAATATCACTACCTTATCTTTCATTCCCACTGTAGGTTGTAATTTTCTATAAAGTGGGAACTGTTATTTTGCCTTATACTATTAACACATAAGACTGGATAATATTTACTGATAGATATTCTATAAATGTTTAGATTAAGATGATGAGGATGACAATGATGGTGACAAAAACAAACAGGCAGATGAAACGCAGCATTTAGGGACTTGGTACCTGTTAAAAGTTAATGAACTGCCACTCCAGAAACTGAATGCTTCCTGTCCAGACTGGTAGTAATAATTTTGAGAGTGGAAGAAAAAGAAGAGAAACCAAGCTTTGGGATGTCCCACCTAACCCAGATAAGTCAACACTAGGTCCTCGCCTTAAGAAAATAAAGAAGTTTATCTTTGTCACAATCTAGTTGTTTATAAGATATATTCAATTACTGGAAGAAGATATGTCAGGTAATACTCACCTTTACTAATAGTCTCATAGCAGACTACACATACTCTTGCCTCCTTCTCTAGATACTGTAATTTACACTTCCTATTACAACAGACACCGCAAAATACCTGAAGAGAATAAAATAGCAAATTTGATTTTGTTTCAAGCATGGTTATACCTATGCGAGGCAAACGCCATTTTTCTGATTACAAGACAATTTTTCTAATCATCGTAATCATAGGTAATTATTAAAATGATTCTTATTTTTATTGTTTTACTTAAATGAGGTTTCTACAATTTAAAATTATATTACTGAAGAGAATTCCTTTAAATCAATTATGCTAATTAGAAAGGAAAAAACTTTCTTAATTAATAAGTTCACAATTCTAAAAGCTTTCTGTCATCCTACTTTTTGGCTGTGCTGCATTGCATGTGAGATCTCTGAATCCCAATCAGGGATCAAACCCAAACTCCAGGCAGTGGAAGTACAGTCTTAACCACTATATTGTCAGGGAAGTCTCCTTCCTTTACAACTTTTAAAAGTAGAATGTTATTCAAAAGAGAAACAGACTCAGATTTACAGAGAACAAACTAGTGGCTACCACTGAGCAAAGTGGGGAAGGGCAAGACAGGGGTAGAGGGTTAAAAGGCACAAACTAACAAGGATAAAATAAACTACAAGGATACGTTGTACAGCACAGGGAATACAGCCAGTATTTTATAATAACTACAAATGGATTATAATCTTTAAAAATCGGGAATCACTATGTTGTATACTTGAAACTTTCATAATATTGTAAAACTATACTCAATTAAAAACAAACACACACAAATAGAGGGCTTCCCTGGTGGAGAAGGAAATGGCAACCCACTCTAGTGTTCTTGCCTGGAGAATCCCAGGGACAAAAGAGCCTGGTGGGCTGCCGTCTATGGGGTTGTACAGAGTCGGACGCGACTGAAGCGACTTAGCAGCAGCTGATTTACATTTGGAGAAGGGAATGGCAGTCCACTCCAGTATTCTTGCCTGGAGAATTCCACGGACAGAGAAGCCTGGGGGGCTATAGTCCGTCAGGTCGCAAAGAGGTGGACATGACTGAGCGACTAAAACACACACACACTGGTGGCTCAGTGGTAAAGAACCTGTTGGCCAATGCAGGAGACACAGGTTCCATCCCTGATCCAGAAGGATCCCACATGCTGCAGAGCAACTAAGCCCGTGTGCCACAGCTCTTAAGCCTGTGCTCTAGAGCCTGAGTCGCTACTATTGAGCCCATGGGCTGCAACTACTGAAGCCTGAGCACCCTGAAGCCCATGAGCCACAAGAGAAATCACTGCAGTGAGAAGCCCGCACACTGCAACTAAAGAGTAGCCCCTTCTTACTGCAACTAAAGAAAAGCTGAAAATGCTGGGAAAAAATGCAGCGTTATTTCTACAGGCAAGCCTTAGAATTCACAGACAAGACAGAACACAAATGAAGTCATCTTCTGCTTTTTTTTCTCAGTGTTTACCTCAGGTATCAAGCCTAACACTAGCTTGCAGAATAGTCCTGAAATTAAGTATTCAAGGATAAACTGGAATTTAACTGAATTCCGTACATCTGATGTGTTAACGTCAGGGAGAAAAATGACACGTATTGTTAGATTTCACAAAAATTAGTGTTCCTCATTTCCCAGTATGTAATACCCATGACTGTGATATTTATTCAAACCTCAAGCAATCTATAAAAATGGCAGGGCTTTATATATTTCCATATAAATGAAAAACAATGATTTTAAATTAACTGAATCTTTTAATGATCTATTAATCAGTTCTTCTGTCACATAACATTTCATTTAAAATGCCTCAAAAGAATAAAAGACAAACATTTTAATAACTTACTTTTCCGCATGCTCGGCAATGATGTCTCCGTTTCGTAAAAGTAAATTTGACTTGGCAGTTCATACAATTTGGAGCTTCTGAATCAGGAACCCAAGTAGGTTGTTTCTGGCCCAAAACAAGGCCATCTTTGCAAGTGTTTGCAGGAAGAGATTCTTCATTTGCAGTTACAAAACTGGACCCACCTTCAAAATTACTTTCTATATCAATGTAATTAGAATCGAAGCTAACCTGAGGATCAGTCACAGAATCTGTAGCACAGGTGGTTGGAACAATGGTATTTGCTGTCCTGGGTTTACTTTCAGGCAAATTTGGACCATCTAGTTTATTTGGTTCCTTTGAACTCCTTGCTCTTGATGGAACACTAAACAATTGCTTAGGCCTGGCCCCTCCAACATGAACAGATTGACTGTTGCTATCACAGACTGATAATTCATTTGTAATCTCAGACTTACTGCTAGATAACCCTTGTTCAACTGTAACTGTACTTTTTTCGCCTAAAGAAAGGCTACCATTTTCAGCTGTATTTTGTTTATCAATTGTTTCACAAATCATATTAATACCAGGACTTTCCCCAGTAGCTCCTGCTTCAGCATCGAAATATATATTATCAATATTTCCATCATCTAGGCCTTTCATATCTATCTGATTCATTTGAGATTCTGCATCACTTATATCTTCTTCGAATGATTTTATGTTACTCGTCTGAAGATACTGTTCAGTGAGAAAGGCATCAAGTTCAGCATCACTAATTGGTGCGCCACTTTTCATGCCTTCATCAATGTTAAAGTAATCTAAGTCTTGTCCATCAATATCACTGCTTGAAAAAGTGAGACCTTCACAATGATCAGGAGATTCTGGGGCACTAGCACCAGAAAGCTCTATTTGAGATTCTGCAGCTATATAAGAACTGTTGTTATCAGGGTAATCCAAAGATTCAACTCTAATTACCATCTGGTTAGAATCTACCTTTCTATCTCCCATCTTTTCAGTTAATGGCTGAAGTATGTTTTTACATTTATCCTGTTTCAAAAGATCAGTCTCCTTCAAAGATTCCCCACCCGAAGTAACTTTCTTCTGTATTTCTTCATATACAGTCACTGCATCCTGTACATTATCTTTATTTTCATTCTGGGGTAAAAAATCACCATGACCTTTACTGTCAATTAAAGATCCACACAAAGACCCAGGTACTGGAAGACAGGACAATGAGGAGTATGTATTTTCACTTGAAACATGTAAAGCTGAAGCAGAATCTTGGATTTCATCTTTATTATCATTAAGATCTAAATTTCTTGAGTCTTCTTTTGTAGACTCTTTTATAAATACAGCAGTCCTATCTTCCTCAAAGGAAAAGTCAGGTAACTTGGAATTTTCATCTCTTAAGTTTGAATCATTTAAGCATAAACCTCCATTTTTTGGAAGACTGCAAGACAAAGCATTTGTGCTGCCTCCTTCTTTTAAACATTCTGTGGCAGCTTTAACTGGCACCTCTTCCTCCTCTTTTACCAAACAGTCAACAGCTTTTACTAATTCACATGGCTGGTTCTTGTGCTGTGGGTGGTCTTTGGCATCAAACCCTTTGGAACTTTGTTGAGTCAAAGCAGATGGCATGTTAAAAACAACAACTGGTTCTGACTGATCAGAGATCTTTTTATCCTCTAAATTTTCTTTTTCATTGTAATTACAAGAATCTGAAAGTGCTGTATCTACTTTTACACCAAATTCTGTAGTTCCACTGATTCCTCTGTTTTGTAATTCAGAGCTGACATCATTCTGTTCCTCTCTGACTGCATTACTACCATGGTCTGCTGAAGACACACAGAAAGTTTCTGACACTGAAGATAAATCCAGTCCAGTCAAGGAATCTGCACTAGACTTCGAGTCATCTGGCAATAATTTTTTAATATCTTCTTCACTATTAGTTATATGAACTAAATTACCCATGTCACTTATCAGATCACAGACAGGTTTACTACACCGTCCCATATACAGAGGCTGGATTTCATCTGAAGTGCCACCATCCACAGAAGAAAGGAGATCAAGCCCTGTTACATTTTTTTCATTTTGTAAAGAAGTTAGTCCCTCAAGTACTTTTTCACTCAGGGCAATCTGATTTGCCTCATAACTTGTTTCTGATGAGACACAACAATTAATGCACTGTAGATCCTTTGGTGGCAATGAAGTTACTTGCGAGGCAGTCAATTCTGAAGAGACTGAATAGTGTTTAGAATCATATGTCTTTTGTGCATCTTGGAGATAATCTTGTTCATCTAATTAAAACAGGAATACAATGTTAGTGATGAGACCCAAATCAAAATTATTACAAAGATGTTACGGTTTCTACAACTTCTAAGCTTGTTTTTTTAGACCAGAGATAGATTGCTCTCTTGCAGAATGGTAATAATTCCAGAATTATTTTTATCTGGATTTCAACTATTTGGGGTTTTTACCTTTATTTATGTAGATGTCATAATATGATAGAAACTCTACTTAAAATAACTCTATTGCACTATAAAAACCAGACTAAGGAAGAACTGAAAAACAATCTAACTTCTTTGTGCTGCCCACCGGTTTCCTTGTCTTCATCCTAAGATGGGGAAAACACTGTCTTTCATAGTAATGAAATACCAATTTTATGAAGAACTCTCAAGTTGCTTTTAGCTGGTTCATATCCTGGTTTTAAAGATCTTTTTTTTACCTAAATTTATATCTGGAAAGAAACTTCTAGTTTTCTTATTTCTATGTCTGGCTATTGGTTCTATTCAGTATAAGAATATACTACTTCATTATAATGAGATATGTGAATGTTTTACAGAAGATAATCATGTGACCAAAACTGAAACCATATTTTGCTAAGAGTACTAATTACTGACATTTTAAAATTACATTAATGGTACATACCTGGATTCTGTTCAAAATCATCGAGAAGTCTGTCCAAGTCACTGACTGCTGCTTTAAAATAACTGTCCATTCTACTTGTAGACTTATTCAGAATTTAATTCTTGTGTGGCTAAAAAATACAAAGTATGATAGTTCCTTTAATTCATTATATTCCTTTAATTCCATGTATTGCATGCCAAGAAACACAGGGAATAGACACAAATAAAATTTAAGAGTATTGCTTTGAAGAATCTGTGATATATTGGGGGAAATTCCTTTATATATACAAAAATGACATGAAAAAAAACTCTTAACAATATAACATGTATATATAAACTACTGTCAAATTTAAAACACCCATCTAAAGAACTCATGGGTCAAAGAATTCATAGTTGAAAACTAAAAATAGCTGTAAGTACCATGTATCAAATAATATAAAATATACTGCATGTAAAAACTTGTGAGAATCTGTAAAAGTGGCACTTCAACAGATACGTAGAGACTTAGATGATTAAACTAGGAAAGAAAGAATGAAAACAAATACACTAAGAGGAGAAATTAAAGAAACAGAAAATAAGCATACAAGACAGGTACAAGAAAGCTAAAATTAACTTTATGAAGAAAGTAGATGAACCTTTGATTTGGCAGGAACTCCACCAAATAAGCCTGAGAGATCTTGAAGGAATCTATCAATGACCAATGAGACAATATAAAAGAACACAGGAGCTAAGTTGAAGGTGATCCCACTGGCTTAAATGGGACAAGTGAACATCAAATAAATGAGGCCTGACCACAAATCAAATGGATTAAAACACACACAGACACCAAGAGATCATAATGATACTAAAAACAGAAACAAAAACCACCATTCATTAGAGGGTTGCTAGGGCAGTAATTCATTACTCTGAAAACTGATATATTAAGAGAAAAGAGCTAAGAATTTATTTTGCCCTTTATTTACAAAAGGTACTTTAGGACAAAAAAATAGCTGCTAAGGAAGAGTTCATTAGATAAGAATTCCAGTTGATAAATGCAGAAGGATATTAACATTTTAAAAATCATCTCTTCACAATCCCTAATGCAATAAATGGACTAGGCAAAGGCTATCAATGGATGTTAAAACTGTTGGATGAAAGGCTGGTGGGAAACTTTATAATGTGGGATCAGGCCAATACATATGAATCCAGTGATCAATTTCATCATCAATAAATGTGAAGAACCAAACATTATGTGCTTCATGTGGAAGACACAGAATCACATACAAAATATCCCTACCTTCAAAAACAAAAACAGTAACTGACTCCAAACTAATCAAGCTTTTAGCACTAACTGCATGTTTACAGGAAATTCGAGCGTAGAGGGACAAGTGAAACGACATCTTAAGAAAGCAATTAAGACTAAGTGCAGAAGGGGGAACACTTCCAGCAATGTTCCTCAAATAGTTGATAGTGAATGAGTTTTCAAGCTTTCAGTCTGTTACGAACTGTTACTTTTGTAAAACACAATACAAATTTTGCAATAATATACAAAGAGATATATATTATTAAACATATGTGAATGGTGGCCTGGACTAAGGAAAAGGAGAGGGAAATGAAAGATAAAAGACAATAAACAAATGAGAGTGCTTTACTGGAGCCACTGATGATAATCACCACAAACTGGGGACATGAGGCTCAAAAAAATGATACTTTAAAGACGTAATTAAAAAGGTTAGACAGAGCTTAATACAGAATCAAAGAACTGAAGACCTATCTGAAGAAATAACCTCAAATGCAACCCAGAGAAACAGGGAAGAAGAAAATATGAAAAAGAAGTTAAGAAACATGGATGACAGAATGAGAACAGAGCCCTACAAGGAGACCAGAGAGCATGGAACAAGTATGCTTGTAAAGATAATGCCAGGAGTTCCAGAATTGATTAAAGACACAACAGATACAGGTAACCCATTACCAAGCAACATAAATACAGCTGATCCTTGAACCACATGGGTCTGAACTGCACAGTTCACTTACATGCAGATTTTTTTCAATACTAAATATTGCAATACTGCACAATCAGGGTTGGTGGAATCATGGATATGGAAGAACCATAGGTACGGAGAACTGACTGTAGGTTATGGAAGAATTTTTAACAGCAGAGAAGGTCAGCATCCCTAACCCTCACATGGTTCAACAGACTGCAAAGAGGAATCCACAGTTACTCTATAGTGAAACTTTGAATCCTGAAGAGACAGAAAGAAAGGGTCATCTTCAAAGGAACAACTAATTATGCTAGCACAAGGTAAACTTCAGAACAATTCTCAATAACGATGGTATGGCATCCTAATTCATTTAAGTGTATTTTCTATTTCCATTTTTAAATTGTGGTTATGCCATACACATACAAAAGTACATGAAAACACACAGACACCAAAAGAAATAAAAGGAACTTGGAGGAAGAGATAATATAGGAAGAAGAAAACATCAAGGAAACTTACATTCTCAGAAAAAAAGCAACGCAACTATGAAACAGCAATAGGAAGCCATATATAAGGAATATATGAAGAAAAAAGTAATCATGGAAATTGACAGCAGAAATCTAAAAGTTCAAGTGAGGATTACAGGCGGTAGTAAAAGCAGTGCTTAGGGGGGTTTTCAATAGTATTAAGTACATATATTAAAAAAGGAGAATGATCTAAAAATCCATATGCTAAGCTTCCATCTTGGGAAATCAGAAAAAGAGCAATTTAAGGCCAAGGTAGGTAGCAGAAAAGATAAATAAAATACATTAGAGCAGAAATCAATAAGTTAAAAACAGGAAAACAATAGAGAAATGAAGAAAATCACTGGAAACAAAAACTCTTTACAAAAGTAAAGTTGATAAACTAGGCTAATTTTAAAAGGAGAGAGATACAATATCAGAAATAAAAGAGGGGTCATAACTACTGACATCATGGACACTTAAAGAAGAATAGAGAAATGTCATGAACAACTAAATCCCCAAACTTGACCATTTCAATGAAATGGACCAATTATTCACACAAGGAGAAACAGATAACGTAAAGTCTTACATATATTAGTGAAACTGAATTAATAATTAATAACCTTCCACAAAATAAGTCACCAAGTCTAGATAGCTTCACTTGGGAATTTTGCCAAACATTTAATGAAGAAATGATCGCAATTCTCCAAAGTCTCCTCCAGAAAACTGAAGCAGAGGGAACACTTCCTGAATTATTCTCTAAGACCAGCATGACTTGTAACACCAAACCATAAAGGCATTACAGGAAAGGAATCTGCAGACCAGTGTAGCTTATGAACACAGAAGTAAAAATCTACAACAAGGTATTACCAAACTGAACCCAACAGTGCATAAACAGAATTATACAGAACCACCAAATGGGATTTATCCAGGTATACAAGGTGGGTTCAACATCTGAAGATTAATCAATGTAATGTACCACATCAACAGACTAAAAAAGAGTTATCAAACAATCATACTGACTGATGAAAAAGAAAAACTATTTGACAAAACACAACACTCATGATAAAAACTCTCAGCAAATTATGATTACAGGGGAACTTCTTCAGTTTGGTAAAGAATATCTACAGAATACCTATAGCTCCTTCCATGGACACATCAAAATTTCTATTTATTTTTAAAATATTTATTTTTTTATTGTGGCTGTGCCAGGTCTCAGCTGTGGCATGTGGTTATCTTTGATCTGTTGTGGCACGCAGCATCTTTTAGTTGTTGCAGGCAAACTTGGTTGCAGTATGTGGGATCTAGTTCCCTGACTAAGGATCAAACCCAGGCTCCCTGCTTTGGAAATGCAGGGTCTTAGCCACTGGACCACCAAGAAAGTCCCAAGATTACTATTTAAAGAGCAACCACTGATGAGAACTTGCAGAAAAAATCTTCTATAACTTAATATAAAGAAGGAACCACAACAAGATGGGCAGGACAGGTGGAGACATGGTACAGTCAAGACACATACCCCTGGGTGGGTGACCCATAAATAGCATAAACAACTGCAGAGGTTCTGACCAAGGAATGAGAAGCCTGAGCCCCACAGCAAGTTTCCCAGCCTGGAGGTCCTGCAACAGAAGGATAAGCCCTCTAAAATATTAGGCTTTAGGCTTACACTCAGGAGAGCCAGAGGGCTGGGAGAAATAGAGACTTAAGAGTTCACACAAAATCACACATGCTCTGAGATCCAGGGCAGAAGCAGTAATTTGAAAGAAGGTTGTGTCAGACTCACTTGGTGATTTCAGGAGGCAACTGGGACTTATCCTGGGGACATAGATGCTGGCACTGGTGATTTTGAGGAGCTCATTCTACCATGTGGTCACTTGTGATGATAAGCATCATTCTGGCTTATTAGCCACAAGATCTGGACCCAAGCAACAGCAGGCCAGCATCAGCTCCAGGACACTCCAGACCTCAAAGCCACCCATGTCAGGAAACAGCCCCACCTACCAGCAGGCCAACACCAGCCTCAGGACCCAGCTTCGCCCACTAATGGGCCAGTAATAGTTCTGGGCCAATCAGCTTATTACCTAGCCCTGTCCACCAGCAGCCCAGCATCACGACTGGAACACCCAGGCCATACAGCCAGCCATGTCAGGACCTGCCCCTCCCACCAGCAGCTGGCAGCCTTCACACTACTTAGAGCTTGGCAACCAAACCAAAGAAGAGGTCAGTCACACCTACCAGGATGACCACAGCAGCCATCCCACCACAAAGGAAGGGCCCCTGCAGTCCACCTAGAGTGCACTCTGGAGCACATAGGTCTGGGGATGAGAGTGGAGTGGGTGCGGGACACCACAGGACATCTTCTACATAAGGTTTCACTAGTTCAAGATCAGGAAGTGTAACCAACCTACCAAAAACACAGAATTAGGCAACAGAGGAGTATGTCCCAAATGAAGGAATAAAAGAAAACCCCAGAAGAACTAAGTAGAGATAAGCAACCCACTTGATAAAGAGTTCATGGTAATGATCATGAAAACGCTCAAAGCACTTGGTAAAAGAACAGATGAACACAGTGAGAAATTAGTTTCTAGCAAAGAATCAGAAAATATAAAGAACCACACAGAGTTGAAGAATACAATAACTGAAAGAAAAAAATACACTGGAAGGAATCAGCAGTAGGATGATACTGAAGAACAGATCCATGAACTGGAAGACAGAGTAGTAGAAATCACTCAAGCTGAACTGGGGGAAAAAAAAAAGAATTAAGAAAAAAAAAGACAACTCACGAGACCTCTGAGATGACATTAAATGTACTAACTTTACATTATAGGAGTTTCAGGAGAGGAGGAGAGAATGGAGCAGAGAACACATTTGAAGACCTAATAGCTGAAAACTTCCCAAACCCTGGGTTTGGTGATGACCAATGACATGAGACATGAAAGAAAAACTGGTAAGTTGGATCTTATTAAAGTTAAAAATATTTGCTCTGAAAAAGACACTGTTAAGAAAATGAGAAGACCAGCCACAGAGTGGGTGACAATAGTTGCAAAACACCTAACTGATAAAGGACTTGTATCTAAAATCCTCAAAAAACTCTTAAAATTCAATAACTGCTGGGTTGGCCAAAAAGTTCATTCAGGTTTTTCCCTAGAATGAACTTTCTAGCTTACCCAATAGATAACAAACAATCCAATTTAAAAATGGGCAAGAGTTCTGAACAGATATGTCTCCAAATAAGGAAATCAATCCTGAATATTCATTGGAAGGAATGATGCTGAAGGTCCAATGCTTCGGCCACCTGATGCAAAGAGCCAACTCACTGGAAAAGACCCTGTTACTGGGAAAGATTGAGGGCAAGAAGAGAAGGAGGCAACAGAGGATAACATGGGGTGGATAACATCACTAACTCAATGGAAATGAGTATGAGCAAGCTCCAGGAGATGGTGAAAGACAGGGAGGCCTGGCATGCTGCAGTCCATGGGGTCACAGTCAGACACAACAACTCCTCTGCTCAATTCTCTGCAATAACCTAAATGGGAAAAGATTTTTAAAAAGAATGGATACATGTATATGTATAACTGAATCACTCTGCTGTACACCCAAAACAAACACCATTATTGTTAATCAACTGTACTCCAATATAAAATAGAAGTTAAAAGGCTTCCCTGGAGGCTCAGTGGTAAAGAATCCACCCGCCAGTGCAGGAGACACATGTTTGACCCCTGATCTGGGAAGATCCACATGCCATGGAGCAACTAAGTTTGTGCCACAACCACTGAGTGTATGTTCTAGAGCCCAGGAACCACAGATACTGAGCCCACACACCACAACTACTGAAGCCCACGCGCCCTGGGGCCTGTACTTTGAAACAAGAGAAACCACTGCAACGAGCAGCCCACGCACCGCAAAAAAAGAGCCCCGCTCACCGTAACTGGAGAAAAGCCTGCACAGCAATGAAGACCCAGCACAATCAAAAAGGAAATAAATAAAATTATTTTTTAATTTAAAAAAGATGTAAAAATTGCAAACAAGGATATGATAAAATGCTGAACACCATTTATCCTTAGAGAACTACAGATTAAAATAGTAAGATATCATTTTGTATCTATCACAATGACTGAAATTTAAACAAAAAAAAAACCCTGACAATACCAAATGCCCCAAGGATGCCAAGGAGCAAGAACCTTCATTTAGGAATGCAACATGTACAGTCACCTTGGAAGACACCTTGGCGGTATCTTATACAACTAAATATTCTCTTACCATATGATCCAGCAACGGTAATACGAGGTATTTATCCAACTGATTTAAAGATTTATGTCCACACAAGCACTTAGATGTGAAAGTTTACAGCAATGTTATTCATAACTGCCAAAATGTGGAAGCATCCAAGACGTCCTTCAATGAGTAGATAAATAAACCTTGGTACATCCATGCAATGGAATATTATTCAGTGATATGAAGAAATATACTATCAAGCCACAAAAAAAATGGATGAATTTTAAATGGTATTGCTAAGTAAAAGAAGTCAGTCTAAAAAAATCTATGTACTACTATAAGTTTCTAATTTTATGATATCCTGGAAAGGGTAAAACTAGAGAGACAGTAAATACATCAGTGAAAACCAGTGCTTTGGACTAGCAGAGGACTGAACAGGTAAAGCAAAGTGGATTTTTTAGAGTAGTGAAATTATTCTGTATAATACTATAATAGTGAATACAAAACATTAAGTGTTTGTTAATACCCATACAACTTTATAATACAAAGAACTATCTCAATGCATGCAAATTTAAAAAATATTTAGAAGGCTGGAGAACTCAGATGGAACACAGAATTTGAAAAAAAAAAAAAAAGGTGCAAATGTATTATGAATATATAAAACAACCATGCTGAAAAGGATGGAAAAATAAAAGTTCTACCTTGGGAAATGAGTGGAGTCTAAAAGCAACACAAGCTTTTTACTCTAGTTCAGGGATTCCCAACCTCTGAGATCTAATGCCTCTGCGGTAGAGGTGATATAATAATAATAAAGTACAGAATATATGTAATGCACAAATCATCCTGAAAGCACCCTCCCCATCCCAGTCCCTGGAAAACTTGTCTTCCATAAAACTGGTCCCTGGGTCAAACCACCCAGAGGTTGGGAACTGCTGCTCTAGTTGATAAAACTGTTTCTCATGGGGGTATGGGTTAATTCTGAAACCACCATACACATATGCTAGAAGTGAAATTAAATAAATGGATGGCTGATGGTGGGAGCAAGGTCTCCCACTTTTAGAAGGAAAGGTTATAGATAAGTTAAGGGGAAGAAGCTACAATATGATCCATATGGTAACAAATTTGAGTTGGAGACATCAGAATAAATTCATGTTCACCTTAATATGGACACAGGTGGTTGCACATTTGTAATAATTTTTTACTTGAAATATTTATAGATATTATCATAAACCCATTTATCTCTTGCTTCATCAGCTAAAAGGGCCTCAAAGCAAGACAATCCTAGTGGCAACAAACACATTAGTGCCAGTGTGTTTCTTCAACAAAAAGAACCAAGGTTCCTGCAGAAATGGCTGACGCTAAGACTGGGACAGGAAATATACAAGAAGAGCATGGAGTATCTTATAATGCCAGAAAATATGGAAATTGCACACACACAATGAAGGAGGTATGTCAAAATGTGCCTCCCACTCGGTCATTTTCAAGAACTACTAGAAAATGTACTTTGCCCACATGAAGGTAATAGACACCAAGGAAGAAAGACCTGACATCCTGGAAACAAGCTATCCACCACAGGGGAGAGACAAAAGAAATTCACAGATGACCATAAAAGGACACTTCAGGAAGACAGCTGTGCAACAGGTCTAGAGAACTACCCATCAAGATGGAGGCAAGGTGACAGGAGAGACGCTGTAAAGTAAACAGACAGAGTATCTGATATGTGTGAATCTACCAAAAGATTTATGTCTTGTCTGAAAGTTTGTTAACATATTAAAGATAAAGAAAGATATATTTAAAAACCAAGATAATTTTAACTATAGGAAAAACACAAAATTATATAAGAACATATCATTATAATATACCACCTAGCTCAGCTGTACAAAATATTTACATGGCTAAACGATGTGTGCTGTGTGCTCAGTCATGTTCAACTCTTTGGGACCCTTTGGATTGTAGCCCGCTAGGCTCCTCTGTCCATGGGATTTTTCAGGCAAGAATACTGGAGTGGGTTGCCATGCCCTCCTCCAAGGGATTATCCCAACCCAGGGATGGAACCTGCAGCTCCTTGTCTCCCGCATTGCCAGGCAGATTCTTTACCACTGAGCCACCTGGGAAGCCCCTAAAAATTAACATATAATATGCAAACATAAAGGAGAGAAGTGTGGTGTTTAAATGTGGAGGCTGGTATAACAAAACTAAACTCTCATCTTCTGTAAGAGGCTAAAACTTGTTTGTTTACTTTGTAGAACACGACCGAAGTGACTCAGCAGCAGCAGCAGCAGCAGCAGGAGGATGAAGTAGGGGAGAGAGAGCGCTGTATAAGAAAGTATGTTATTTAAAAACCTAGATGTGAAAAAAGAGTTGAATTAATTGCTGACTGTGGGGCAACATTTCTCGATAAAGGTTCTGAGATAATTAATCTTTAGTGCCCCGAGGTATCCACTCTATGTACCGAATTAACACCTCTCCTATGCATCTAGTGTTACTGCAGTTGACCCTTTAATGTGGGCTACAGGAGCTGACTCATCATGAAGTTGTGTATAACTTATAGTTGGCCCTCCATATCCACAGTTCCTCAGTGTCTGAAATTCCTCTATATCCACGGATTCAACCAAGCAGGATCACGTAGTACCATAGTATTTATTTACTACTGAAAAAAATAAAGGTCCACGAATAAGTGGACCTGCAGTTCAAACTTGAGTTGTTCAAGGGTTAATTGTAGTTATAAATCACCCTTGGGGGAACTGAGAAAAGTTAGTCAAATTATTTTCTGTTTGTGATTCCAATGAGGAACACTTAGAAAAGTTGCTCCTGCTTTTGCTTCTGCAGAGTGGGATTTATGGGAGAGGATGAGGGCAGAGGGCTGTTTTTCATTATGTCTTATAGTATTACTTGACTTTTTAAATTATGTACAGGTATCCTTTTGATAAGTATTAAAAATAAACATAGCAAAAAGTAATAAAGGAACTCTGAGTACAAAATGTATTTAAAAAAATAAAGTGCAGAACTGAAAGAAATAATTCTCATTAGAAAAAGCCAGATAATTTTTCTTAAAGAATATAGAATTTATTAAGTAATACTCTATAAAGGGTTTCTACTTACAAAGTATTTCTATCTAAATAGCACTGTACTCCTAAGCACTATGTTCTTTAAAGCACCTAAGAGATACAGAAAAAAGTAGGATAATTAAATCATAATCTAATAATTTATAAAAGGTATGATGGGTGTGTGCTTAGTTGCTCAATCATGTCCAACTCTTTGCCACTCCATGGACTGTATCCCACCAGGCTCCTCGGTCCATAGAATTCTCCAGACAAAATAACAGAGTGGGTTGTCATTTCCTTTTCCAGGGGATCTTCCTAACCCAGGGATCGAACCCTGGTCTCCTGCACTATAGGCAGATTCTTTACCATTTGAGACACAAAGGAAGTGTGATACTGAAATCTTTTGACATGAAATCTTATTAAACTGCACATACTTCCCATTTCAATCAAGATTTATTTATTGTGCCAGTAATCTACCTTGTAGAGAAGACACAAAAGAAATACAAGATATACTGCCTATTCTAAGGAATTTTATTTACATGTGCATAATAACCTGTTGTAAGTAGTATCTTTACTCACTTGGTTATTTACGTACACATAGTTTTACAAACAAGTACTTACACTATTTAGTTTTACAAAAATGATTTTTAAAAATCTCTTCATGAGTGAAACCAGATTGGTAACAAAGTGGAAGATTTGTCAGAAAACAAAAAAAAAACAGTAAGGAGGCGCCTAAAATGGTTCAAGTGAGAGATCATGAGAGTCTGAACTGAGACAGATTAGTCAGAGAGGAAACAGATATAAAAGCGGTCAAAGAATGGTGACTTTTGGAGAGTGAAAACAAGGAAGAAAGCTAGGATTAGCTAGGTTGCCATCACAAGTGAGTAGTGGCTGGCAGTGAAGTGAAGTGAAGTGAAGTCGATCAGTTGTGTCCAACTCTTTGCGACCCCATGGACTGTAGCCCAACCAGGCTCCTCCATCCATAGGATTCTCCAGGCAAGAATACTGGAGTAGGTTGCCATTGCCTTCTCCAGGGGATCTTCCCAACCCAGGGATCAAACCCAGGTCTCCCACATTGCAGGCAGACGCTTTAACCTCTGAGCCGTAAGATCAGCTAGGTGGCCGAGAGTACCACTGACCATAACGGACAATACAAAGAGGAGCAGGACTGAGGGAAAACAAGTTTACGTTTGGACTGGTGTCTGAAGTACCTTGAGAATGTCCTGGGGGAGATGTCCAGTGGGTAGTTGAATGTAAGGATCTGGAATGCAGGAGAGAGGTCTGAGATAAAGATTTGGAAATTGGCAGCACATAGCTGTTAACAGATGAAATCACCTAGGAAGAGAATACAGAAGAGGACAGGAGCCTGACATCAGATAACTAAAGGTCACTACTGGTGTTCTTAAAGCCACTCTGAAAGAACTTTGCCCAGAGTTCTATGTACTTCTAAAATATTAATAGACAAAATAAGAAAAAATCAAATTATAAAACCTCATGCATAGTACAAACTCATTTTTANGTAAGATCAGCTAGGTGGCCGAGAGTACCACTGACCATAACGGACAATACAAAGAGGAGCAGGACTGAGGGAAAACAAGTTTACGTTTGGACTGGTGTCTGAAGTACCTTGAGAATGTCCTGGGGGAGATGTCCAGTGGGTAGTTGAATGTAAGGATCTGGAATGCAGGAGAGAGGTCTGAGATAAAGATTTGGAAATTGGCAGCACATAGCTGTTAACAGATGAAATCACCTAGGAAGAGAATACAGAAGAGGACAGGAGCCTGACATCAGATAACTAAAGGTCACTACTGGTGTTCTTAAAGCCACTCTGAAAGAACTTTGCCCAGAGTTCTATGTACTTCTAAAATATTAATAGACAAAATAAGAAAAAATCAAATTATAAAACCTCATGCATAGTACAAACTCATTTTTACAAATAAGTTGTAAAAAAAAAATTAATAATAATAGTATTAGCAAAGGTACAACAATAACAACAACAAAAAAAAAATACAGAGGAGCAAAGACCAAACTATTAATAATGGTGTCTGAGATTATGTAAGCTTCTCATATCTATATTATATGTCATTATAGTATTTTTTAACAAAAATATACTACTATAAATAGGAAAAAAGTTAATTTTGTTCCTTTCCTTCAAAAAATAACATGTATCCTTATAATATAAAAAGATATTACAAATATTTTAGAAAAACACTTGGACACTGGACCATAAACAGGCAAAAATATGAACTAGTAAAATTATGAAAAAAAATTCAGTGTACAGTCTGCACTATCGAAGTAACACAAATTAAAATCCATACCTTTAGCTGCCTACTAAATCCGAATATAATCTTTCTAATAATAAAAGCACATATGGTTGGTAAGGGTCTGATAAAAAGAGCATCACAGACCCTGATGATAAGAAATAAACTGGTATACTCAGTCAGGGGGACAATATGACAATATATACCAAAAGACCTAAGAAAGATTCCTAAGATTTGATCAAATAATTCTCATTTTATAAATTCAAGAAAATAATTCAAAACTACTAAAACTATGCAAAGATATTTTGCCAGATCATTAATTAATTAAACAATATAGACACCAACATTAGGACACAAAAAATTATGTAGACATCAAAAGTGATGTTTATGCCTGTCAAGACTTTTTAGGTACATACTCTATGACCTAGCAATTCTACTTCTAGAGAAACACTAGTACTATGCTCAAGAATACATTACAAAGAACTTTCAATGCTGCAGCGTTTGTAATAGTGAAAACTGCAAAGAACCTAACAGCTCATCAATATGAGAACGATTAAATCAGCTTTTTCAAACTGTGGCCTGAGGGCTCCTAAAAACCCCAAATCTTTTGGGGGGTGAGGGCCTTCCTGTCCAAATATTTATCTGTGCAAGGATGGATTTTCTTAATATGCTTCAGCTTAAATAAGGCAGCACACCAAATGAGATTCTACCTGTCTCCTATAATACCAGATGTTAAAGTGATCTACAAAAAATGTACAAAATCCACCTAATATATTTTTTAAAATACTTTAGCTATTTTAAACATTACTTTTAATATATATTTAACTGATTTATTGTTAATTTTAAATGAATAAATAAAAATTTTAGTTTTCAGTTTCAATTTCTAAAGTAGTATATATACTTCATTAGAAAAACAAAACTCTATTACTCCTCGATGATTTTTAAGTGTAGGACGGGAACCTGAGACCCACTGGATTAAATTAACTGTGATACTTTCATATTATCTAGTATAGGGGATGAAAGTTAACAGGGAATTTAGTTTCACCTGTAATATAACTATTTCAAAAGATAGCTGGTTCATGTTATCAGTAGTGTAATCAAAAGCATAAAATTATATTTATGAAGTTTGTTTTAAATATGGGGAAATGCTCAAAATATAATTTTAAGCAAGAAAAGTGGGTAATCCAACTGTATATAAAATCTCATCATCTTCATTAAGAAAATGCCATTGGGGAAAAGACTCAGGTAAAAAATTAACTATTGTTGATTACCTTTAACTGTGGAATCATAGTTGATTATTTTCCCTTTTCCTTTATTTTAATGTTAAAAAAAATTTACACCAAACATGCAGTTTAGCATCCGGGGGAGAAAAAAAGAAATTAGGTGAAAAATCAGTTCTACTAGATCAAACCATTGAACTTATGCCAATTCAAAAGACAAGCTCAAAACAATAAATTAAGGAACCTAATTCGATCAACAAGCTGCCAATTTTGTCAAAGAAAAAAAAGTTATCAAATGTGGGGGCTAGAGGGTGCAAGAATACCCTCAGTCTGGAATATAATAATAGGCAACCACAGCAGTACAAATGAAGTTAACAGTTTAAAAGTTAGATCACCTTTTATAATTTTTCAAAGGTACAAAAGAAGACGTAGACGGAAGGAAAACCGCCACGTCCTTTGGGTCTAAAACGACGAGAAAAAGAATGCCTAGGTGCGGGAACGGGCTTTGCTAGAGCTCGGGCGGCGATGACAGATCAGTCTGCGGGAGCCGAGTCCTTTCGGCGTAGAGGCTGCCACTCTCTTCCGGGGAGCGGCAGCCCCTCCGGGAGGCGCTGCACCCCAACCCCGGCCGGACAGGCGGCCCGGAGGTACGGGGGGCGCTTCTCCCTCCACCCGCCGCGGCCCCAGGGGGTCGNGAACTGAGGTATATCAGGGAATCAGATAAAGTGGAGAATTTTAAAGAGAAGTGTGCAGACTTGTGACCAAAAACTAAGCTACCAGGAACTAGAAAGATTGTCTATGAGAGATAACACTGCATTAAGAGTACAGGCCACAGGGAAACCAGACCCCTGGGGTTAGAATCCCAGCTCCTCCACTGTATGTCAGATGACTGACCATTCTCTCACTTGAAAATGGGGAAAATAATGACACCTACCTCTCTAGGTTGTGAGGACTGAGCGACATAATGCCTATGAGGCTTAGCATAATAACCAGCACTTACTAGTTGTTTAAAAATAATTCAGCTGTTGTATCATAAGCATTCTCTCATATGATTCTCACAACCCTGCATGGAATGTCCAACGATCCTCATTTTCAAGGCGTGGGGCAGGTAAAGTGAAAGTGAAGTAAAGTCGCTCAATCGTGTCTGACTCTTTGCAACCCATGGACTGTAGCCCACCAAGCTCCTCCGCCCATGGGATTCTCCAGGCAAGAATACTGGAGTGGGTGCCATTTCTTTCTCCAGGGGATCTCCCCAACCCAGGGATCGAATCTAGGTGTCCCACATTGTGTTAGCTAAACATCCCGTGGGTGGTGGGCCTTCTAAATGACAACCACACCCTGCCTTTTCCCTCCCCCCTTTCCCTAGGCAGCCAGACTATTCATAATGTGTAGATAGTCTTTCACTTGTTTCCCAAAAGTCAGTCTTTCCCATGACTTTCTCCCCAACTATTCCTCCTTTCTAATTCTCCGTGATGCTCAAGTCCCTCCTTTCACCATAAAATATATTTTGTTTTGTCATTGTCTTTCATTAACATTTTTTTTTTCAAATTCTATTCCATTATAAGTTGGGACTTCCCTTGTGGCTCAGAGGTTAAAGCATCTGCCTGGAATGCAGGAGACCTGGGTTCAATCCCTGGGTTGGGAAGATTCCCTGGAATAGGAAATGACAACCCACTCCAGTACTCTTGCCTGGAGAATCCCATGGAGGGAGGAGCATGGTAGGCTACAGTCCATGAGGTTGCAAAGAGTCGGACACGACTGAGCAACTTCACTACATGACATTGGGTATAATCCCCAGTGCTATAGAGGAAGTCACTGTTGCCTTTCTATTTTATTATGGTAATTTGGGTCTGTTAATCCCATACCCCTAATTTTTCCCTCCCCTACTCCCCCTCACCTCTGGTACCCAAGTTTGTTTACTGTGTCTGAGAGTCTGTTTCTGTTTTATATGTCCATTCGTTTGTATAATTTTTTAGATTCCACATGTAAGTTATATCATACAATTTTTGTCTCTCTCTGTTTGACTTATTTCACTAAATATAATATTCCCTAGGTCTGTCCATGTTGATGCAAACGGTAATATTTCATTTTCTTCGTGGCTGTGTAATATTCCACTGTATGTGTATATACCATATCTTCCTAAGTCAGTCATCTATTGATGGGTCCTTGGGTTGTTTCCGTGTCTTGGTTCTTGTCAGTGGTGCTTCTCTGAACATCTGGAGCATATATCTTTTCAAATTAGAGCTTTACTTTTTCCGGATACATACTCAGGTGTAGGATATCTGGATCCCATAATAGCTCGATTTTTAGTTTTTTAAGGAACCCACATTTGGTTTTCCACAGTGGCTGCACCATTTTACACTCCCCCCAATAGTATGCAAGGGTTCCCTTTTCTCTGCACTCTTCCCAACATTTATGATTTCTATATCTTTTGATGATAGCCATTCTGATTGATGTGAAATACATCATTGTGGCTTTTATTTGCATTTCAATAATAATCAGCAGCGTTGCACATCTTTTCATGTGCCTGTTGGCTATCTGTATGCCTCCTTTGGAAAAATGTCTAAGTCTTCTCCCACTTCTTGACTGGGTTCTTTGTTTTTTCAATATTGACTTGTATGAGCTATTTCTGTATGTCAGATATTAACTCCTTTTTGGTAGCATCAGTTGAAAATATTTTTCTCATTCTGTAAGCTGTCTTTTTGTTGATGATTTCCTTCACTATGCAAAAAATTGTAAGCTTTATTAGGTTCCATTTGTGTATTTCTTTTGCTTTGGAAGAGTGATCTTAGAAATTATTACTACAATTTATGTGAAGGAATGTTTTGCCTATGTTCCTATCTAGGAGTTTTATGGTGTCAAAGCTTACATTTAGATCTTTAAGCCATTTTGAGTTTATTTTTATGTATAGCATAAGGGAATGTTTTAATTCATTGATGTACATGTAGCTGTCCAACTTTCCAAATACCATTTGTTAAAGAGACTGTCTCTTCTCCATTGTATATTCTTGCCTACTTTGTCACAAATAAATTGACTAGAGGTGTATAGGTTTATTTCTGTACTCTAGATCAATGGCACAGAATGGAGAGTGAAGCAATAAACCTACCTGTATATGTACATATGTATATATTTTTGGGGCCATGCTGTTTTGATTACTGTAGCTTTGTAGTATGGTGTAAAGTCTGCAAGGGTTATACTTCCAGTAGGCACTTTTCTCTAGTTTGCTTTGGAAATTCTGTGTATTTGTGGCTCCACAGAAATTTTAGGATTATAGTTCTAGTTCTATGAAAAATCTCATGGGTATTTGATTGTTGTTGTTTAGTCACTAGGTCATGTCCAACTCTTTGCCACCCCATGGGCTACAGCACACCAGGCTTCCCCGTCCTTTACTACCTCCCAGAGTTTGCTCAAACTCATGTTCATTGAGTTGGCAATGCAATCCATCCATCTCATCTCTGTCACCCCCTTCTCCTCCTGCTCTCAATATTCTGAGCATCAGGGTCTTTTCCAATGAGTTGGCTATTCACATCAAGTGGCCAAAGTACTGGAGCTTCGGCATCAGTCCTTCCAATGAATATTCAGGGTTGATTTCCTTTAGGCTTCATTGGTTTGATCTCCTTGCAGTCCAAGGGACTTCTCCAGCACCAGAGTTTAACATCGCTCAGCCTTCTTTATAGTCCAGCTCTCACATCCATACCTGACTACTAGAAAAACCACAACTTTGACTAGACAGACTTCTCAGCAAAGTGATGTCTCTGCTTTTTAATACACTAAGTTTGTCATAGCTTTTCTTCCAAGCAGCAAGTATCTTTTAATTTCATGGCTGCAGTCACCATCTCCAGTGACTTTGGAGCCCAAGAAAATAAAATCTGCCACTGTTTCCATTTTCCCCCTTATATTTGCCATAAAGGTGGGACCAGATTCCATGATATTGGTTTTTTGAATGTTGAGATTTAAGCTAGCTTTTTCACTCTTCCCTTTCATCTTCATCAAAAGGCTCTTTAGCTCCTCTTCCCTTTCTGACATTAGGGTAGTATCATCTGCATATCTGAGATTGTTGATATTTCTCCCAGCAGTGTTGATTCCAGTTCATCCAGCCAGGCATTTTGTATGATATACTCTGTATAGAAGTTGAATAAGCAGGTGACAATATATAGCCTTGATGTACCCCTTTCCCAGTTTTGAACCAATCCATTGTTCTATGCCTGGTTCTAACTGTTGCTTCTTGACCTGCATACAGGTTTCTCAGGAGACAGGTGAAGTGATCTGGTATTACCATCTCTTTAAAAATTTTCCACAGTTTGTTGTGATCCACACAAAGGCTTTAGCATAGTCAATGAAGCAGAAGTAGATGTTTTTCTGGAACTCTCTTGCTTTTTCTATGATCCAATGGATGTTGGCAAATTGATGTCTGGTTCCTCTGCCTTTTCTAAATCCAGCTTGTCCATCTGGAAGTTCTTGGTTCATGTACCGTTGAAGCCTAGATTGAAGGATTATGAGCATTACCTTGCTAGCATGTGAAATGAGTGCAATTTTTGCAGTAGTTTGAACATTCTTTAGCATTGCTTTTCTTTGGGATTGAATGAAAACTGACCTTTTCCAGTCCTGTGGCCATTGCTGAGTTTTTCAAATTTGCTGGCGTATTGAGTGCAGGACTTTATCAGCATCATCTTTTAGGATTTGAAATAGCTCAGCTGGAATTCCATCACCTCCACTAGCTTTGTTTGTAGTTATGCTTCCTAAGGCCCTCTTGACTTCCGGGATGTCTGGCTCTAGATGAGTGACAACACCATTGTGGTTATCCAGATCATTACAACCTGTTTTGTTATTTTGATAGGGTTTGTACTGAATCTATAGATTGCTTTGAGTAATATTGCTAAAAATTAACAATATTAATTTTTAATATAAATTAAAATTATATATATATTTTTAATCCTCTTTAATTTCCTCTACTAATGTTTTATAGTTTTCAGTATAAACATCTTTCACCTCCTTAGTTGAGTTCATTTCTAGGTAGTTTTTTGATGTAATTTTAAATGAGATTTTTGTAAACTTTTGCTTTCTGATATCTCACTATGTGTATAAAAATGCAAGATATTCCCGTTTATTAACTGTATACTACATTGCTAAATTCAGTTATTAGTTCTAATAGTCCTAGGGTGGAGATTTTAGGGTTCTTTACATAGAGTACCATGTCATCTGAAAATAGTGACAGTTTTACCTCTTCCCTTTCAATTTAGATATTTTTTATTTCTTTTTCTCATCTGATTGCTGTAGCTAGTACTTCCCATATTGTATTGAAATGTTAAGAGTAGGCATCCATATTTTGTTGCTGAATTTAGTAGGAGGGCTTTCAGCTTTTCACCACTGAGTACTGTGATGGCTATGCATGCTCATGCTGTCACTCAGTCGTGTCCAATTCTTTGCAACCGCATGAACTGTAGCCTGCCAGGTTCCTCTGTCCATGGGATTATTCTGGCAAGAATACTGGCATGGGTTGATATTTCCTCCTCCAGGGGATCTTCCTGACCTGGGGATCGAATCTGTGTCTCCTAGGGCTCTTGCATTGGCAGGTGGATTCTTTACCACTGAGCCACCTGAGAAGCCCAGGGGCTGTGGGTCGTCATGAATAACCTTTGTTATGTTGAGATATGTTCCCTCTATATCTACTTTGAGTTTTTATCATGAATGATTCTTGAATTTTATCAGAGCTTTTTCTTAATCTGTTGACATGATCATGTTTTTGTCTTTGCTTTTGTTAATGTGGAGTATCACACTGCTTGATTTGCGTATGTTGAAACATTCTTGCAACCCTGGAATGAACTCAGCTTGATCATAGTGTATATTCTTTTCAAGTTTTTTTTTTTTTTTCTTGTTTTTTGGATTTGGTTTGCTAGTATGTTGTTGAGGATTTTTGCATCTGTTGATATATTCCTCAAAGATATTAGCTTGTACTTCTCTTTTATGGTAGTCCCTTGGTCTGGTTTTCTAATGATGGCCTTATAGAATGATTTGGGAATGCTCCCTCTTCTTCAAGTTTTTGGGAATAATTTTAAAAGAATAAGTATAAGTTCTTATTTATATAATTGGTAGAATTCACCAGTGTATTCCTCTAGTCATGGACATTGTTTGCAGGTTTTTTAAATTACAGATTCTATTTTACTTCTAGTGATTGGTCTGCTCAGATTATCTGTTTCTTCTTAAATCACTCCTGACAGACTGAATGTTTCTAGAAATTTGTCCATTTCTTCTAGATTGTCCAATTTAGCATGTAAGAGTTCATGGTATTTTCTTGTGATTTTTTTGTATTTCTGTGTTATCAGTTGTTATTTCTCCTTTGTCATTTTTAATTATTTGGATCCTATGTCTTTTCTTCTTCATAAACCTTAGTAGAGGTTTGTTAATTTTGTCTTTAGAAAAAAACAGTTCTTGGTTTTATTGATCTTTTCATTTTGTTTTTACCTCTATTTTTTTAAAATTTACTCTCTAATATTTATTATTTAGTTTCTTCTACTGACTTTGGGCTTTGTTTTTTTCCTAGTTCTTTTAGATGGTAGGTTATGTTGTTTTATTTCAGACTAGTTTCTTGAGGAAAATCTGTTTCACTATGAATTACTTAGAACTTCTTTTGCTGCATCCTATAAATTTTGTAAAGTTGTGTTTTCATTTTCCTTTGTCTCAAGGTATTTCCTGATTTCTTCTTTGATTTCATCAATGGCCATTGGATTTTTAGTAGCATGTTGTTTAGTCTCCACATATTTGTTCTTTTCTTCTTTTTCTTTCTGTGGTTGATTTCTAGTTTTGTATTTTTGTGATGAGAAGAGATGCTTGAAATAATTTCTGTCCTCTTAAATTTTGAGGTTTGCTCTGCGTCCCAGTATGGGGTCTATCCTGGAGTACATTCCATGCAGGCTTGAAAAGAATGTGTACTCTGCTTTCTTTTGGATGTGTTGTCCTTGTTGTTGTTCAGTTGCCAAGGCATTTCTGACTCTTTGTGACCCCATGGACTGTAGCATGCCAGGCCTCCCTGTCCCACACCATCTCCCAGAATGTGCCCAAGTTCATGTCCATTGAATCAGTGATGCCCTCCAACTATCTCATCATCTCTCATTCTCCTTCTGCCTGGAATCTTTCCCAGCACCAGAGTCTTTTCCAGAGAGTCGGTTTTTCACATCAAGTGGCCAAAGTACTGGGGCTTCAGCTTAGCATCAGTCATTCATCAGAATCAATTAGTATTCAGGGTTGACTTCCTTTAGGGTTGACTGGTTTGATCTCCTTTATGTCCAAGGAAACCTCAAGAATCTTCTCCAGCACAACACTTAGACAGCATCAGTTCTTTAGCGCCTTTACTTTCCTTATGGTCCAACTCTCACATCAGTACATGACACCTGGAAAGACTATGACTTTGACTAAGGCTTTGACTATGTGGACCTTTGTAGATAAAGTGATGTCTTTGCTTTTTAATACACTGTCTAGGCTTGTCATTGCATTCCTTCCAAGAAGCAATTGTCTTCTAATTTACTGGCTGTTGTCACCATCTGCAGTGATTTTAGAGTCCAAGAAGAGGAAATCTGTCACTGCTGCCACCATTTCCCCTTCTATTTGCCAACACGTGATGGGACTGGATGCCAAGATCTTAGTCTTTTTAATGTTGAGTTTTAATCTGGCTTTTTCACTCTATTCTCTCAACAAGAGACTCTTTAGTTCCTCTTCACTTTCTGACATTAGAGTGGAATTATCTGCATGTCTGAGGTTGTTGATATTTCTTCTGGCAATCTTGATTCCAGCTTGTAACTCATCCAGCCCAGCATTTTGCATGATGTACTCTGCATGTAATTTAAATAAACAGGTGACAATATACAGCCTCCTCATTTCCTTTCCCAATTTGGAACCCTCCCAGTTGTGTCATGTAATGTTCTAATTGNGATATTTCTTCTGGCAATCTTGATTCCAGCTTGTAACTCATCCAGCCCAGCATTTTGCATGATGTACTCTGCATGTAATTTAAATAAACAGGTGACAATATACAGCCTCCTCATTTCCTTTCCCAATTTGGAACCCTCCCAGTTGTGTCATGTAATGTTCTAATTGTTGCCTCTTGAACTGCATCCAGGAGAAAAGTAAGGTGTTCTGGTATCCCCATCTCTTTAAGAGTTTCCCACAGTTTGTTATGGTCCACACAGTCAAAGGCTTTAGTGTAATCAATGAAGCAGAGGTAGATGTTTCTTTGGAATTCCCTTGCTTTCTCTGTGATACAGAGAATGTTGGCAATTTGATCTCTGATTCCTCTGCCTTTTCTAAACCCAGCTTGTACATCTGGAATTTCTCAACTCAAGTATTGCTGAAGCCTCACTTAAAGGATTTTGAGCATAATCTTATTAGCATGGAAAGTAAGTGCAGTTGTCTAGTAGTTTGAAAGTTCTTTACCACTGCCCTTCTTGGGAATTGGTATAACGATTGACCTTTTCCAGTCCTGTAGTCACTGCTGGCTTTTCCAAATTTCCTGACATATTGAGTGCAGCACTTTAATAGCATTAACTTTTAGGATTTTAAATAGCTCTGCTGGAATTCCATCACCTTCACTAGCTTTATTTGAAGCAGTGCTTCCTAAGGTCAAGGTCTTCCACTTGACTTCACACTCAAGGGTGTCTGGCTCTAGGTGAGTGGCCATACCACTGTGGTTATCTGGGTCATTAAGATCTTTTTTGTACAGTTCTTATGTATATTCTTGTCATCACTTCTTGATTTCTTCTGCTTCTATTAGGTCTTTACAGTTTTATATCCTTTATTGTGCCCATCTTTGCATGAAATATTCCTTTGATAGCTCCAATTTTCTTGAAGAGATTTTTCTTTTTCCCCTTCTGTTGTTTTCCTCTTTTTTTTTTTTTTTT